>OY754962.1:11628059-11795559 GCA_963576555.1 Ferdinandea cuprea
GTTGTTGATTCGATAATTGAGATTTGGTTTTTGCTTAAGTCCAGGTGGTGGTTTTCATTTTTGTAGGCCATCTGGATATTATCTTCTATGTATTGGGCATACTCTTGATCAAGAACTTCGAATCATTTGTTCGATACTGTTGCAATAAAATCAAATACAAATCCTTTCTTTCGGATCGCTATACCATTTCTATGATTTAAGATCTCAGGTTTTCCGACTCTACAAGGCGCATTTCAAGGAGATTGATGACTGGCTGGCAGAAGTTATTTGGATGATGAGGCTCTAGCTCCAAACATTTTTTTTAATTGGGCTACACTTCTTTTAAGCCCTTGAAACGCATGCCAATAACCGGGCGTATAAACAGATTCCATTCGTCATTGATGAGCTCTTCGATAATCGGGTGTAACCGTTTTAGTAAAAATTTTTCAAATACTTTTGACATAATTGGTAAAAGAGATATATGTCTATACGATTTCTTGTCATATGGGGATTTCCCCGACCTTGGAACTTGACCTCAGCTACTTTCCATTGTCATGGAACGTATAATAACCTAAACGAAGCATTTAGGAGATAAACAAACATAGCAAGTGCTTTCCTAGGCAACTCTTTTAGGACCTGTCCCGTAATTAAATCGTATCCAGGAGCTTTGTTTAGTTTCAATTTTTGTATTTCATAGCACAGTTCAGCCAGTGATACACATTAAATTTAAAAATTGTCAGGTATCCCCTCTAAGGCCATATCTTCGATTAGCTCTTGGCTTAAACGTTTCTTCTAAGTGATCGGCAAAAATGTCGGCTTTTTCTTTGTTTCGTTTCGCCCATTCGCCATTATTTTTTCTGATAGGAGGCGCTTGCGATTTTGGCTTTTTGATGCTTTTTATAGCTTTCCACAACAAGTAGTTCTAACTCTTGTCCGCGGTGAGACCTTCTAGGTATGAAGAAACTTCGCGATTTTTAAAGTCTTGAATCTTTTTTTTTAAAGTGCTGCATAGATTATTTAATATCGTTATAAAACGCGTTATATACGCGCTTTTCTTTTCTCCTTAACCAATTCGGTTATTTCCTGAGGATATTTTATTTCGCTTTTTGATTTTGTTATCCGTTTATAAGGAGTATTATACCAGGCTGAACTTTGTATGACTCCGATAAATTGATCGACTTCGAGTTCAAGTTCGAATTGCGTTTGAAGAGACACGTTAAGATCGATCTTATTTTCGCAATCTTTTCTAAGGGAGTCCCACTAAGTTGATACGCTAGTAAGTCTGGGTGGGGCCTCCTTTTTCAATAAGCAGCCGCTAATATTCAGAATGATAGGCGAGTGATCAGAAGACAGATCGAAACACTCTTCAAATTTAACAAAGCTTTTCGAAATCCCTTTTAAAATGTAAAAATCTATAAGGTCTGGAGTTTTTGCCTTATCCGTAGGCCAATACGACGGTTTGCCTGACGAGTAAAAGTCAACTCCAAATTACATACCGGATTTATAGAGAATTTTTCATTTGGTGAAATGCATCGTGAACCCTAGAAGGTATGTATGTTTTGCATTAAAATCACCACCGACAATAAAGTTCTGTACGAGTGAGTTAAAAATACTCGTGAAATCAAATTTTTCTATCTTTTCCCTTGGAGGGATATATATAGACGCAATATCATAAGTTTGTCTATTATCTTTTACACGAACCGTAATCATTTGAATATTGACTTGCTCGATTTTTGTGTTTATTGAATGCTCAATGCTGTCTTTTATAAAAAAAGACGCTCCGCCTCTAGCCCTTTCCGAAGGGTGATATGCATGATAGGCACTATATCCTTTAATGTTTACACTTGATTCCTTCGTAAGATGCGTTTCAGAAATCAAGCATATGTCGATAATATTTGTACGAGTAAGAACTTCAAGTTCGTCGATCTTATGTAGAAGGCCATTCGCATTCCACGTAATTATTTTTATTTTAGTTTTTTCATAACTATTCATATTGATATTTATATGCGATGAAGTGTGCCCCGAAGTTTATGGTCAAGCTCGTCAAACTTTTCAAATATGCGTTTATTAATACGACTTTGTTCTTCCAGTCTAGCAAGAATTGGAGAAAATACTTGTTCGACTGGGTCAGCCGCTGTATCGATTTGCTTATTAGCTTGGAACGCCGCTTCAGCGTATGTCTGTGGCCGAGGTTTTGACAACACTTTACTATTAATTATCTTTTCTCACTGCGGTTTGGACATTTCCTTAGCCATCGGCCCGGGAGTCGACGAATTTTCTTTTAAATGCCTTTCTCTCGGCAGCTTAGACGTTTTCTTTAAATTTTTTCGTCGTCCAATTAATTTGTTTGTGCCTCTTTGTCATTCTTTTGAACTCCAACTTGTGACAATTTTTGTTTACAACATCGCGCCTGCTTTCAAGCTCTTTAGCTACTTCGCAACCGCGATAGTTTACCGTATGATTTCCCTTACAGTTTATGCAGGTTGGTCAATCCTGTCTTTTAAGACCGCAATCTATAGAAAAATGTTTCCCGGCACATTTAACGTAACGCGGTTATACCCTTGACAACGCTTGCATTGAGGGATGAGTCTAGTCGTCTTACGCATCGGCTCAATTTTAACTACGACTACGACTTTTTATATTGTAAATTTTTTTAATGTCTTCTGACTTTTCGAAGCTTAGCATGAATAGCGGAAGTCCGCGCTTAACTAAAGTTTCCACATCTTTATCAGTTTTTCGCTTCTCTTTTTCAATTATATTAACTGCGTCGATAATTTTAAAGCCTTTGAATTTAAGGTCTTGCAAAACGTCGTCTTTGCAGCACGAAGAATGAAGTCCTCTGGCCACTACTTGGTGTGGCCTTTCTGACTTATTTTGGTAAGTGTACCATTGGATTTTCTCAGTATTTAGTTTTTGAGAAACCGCGCGGTAACTATCGGGGTCGCCAACATTTATTTTCCACACAATGTTGTTCAAAGATATTACTTTGAATGTGGACTTCAAGATATCCTTAAGAAATTTATAAAGCTTGCCGTAGTCCGTTATTCCCATAACATTTATTGGCGGCGGAAGGTAAACTTTATCTTTAAGATTTTTTTCTTGCGTCTTCGTTGCATTTTCATTGGTTTCAGACTTTATACGACTTTCTTTAACCACTACAATTTCTGGTGAGGAGCCGGCCTTACGTTTTTTGTTTGGTCTATGCTTAGTCGAATCAGTTTCGCGCTCTCACTTTTCTTCATCCGTGAAGTAGTCGCAGCGATCTGGACTTAGCGTTTTACCTTAAGAGTGCTTTTGCGTCAAAGATTCTTTTAGTGCCTTATTCTTGATTTTCAGCTGGTTTAACTCGGGTTTCAGCTCATTGTAGAGCAGTTAGATTTTATTAAGCTTTGTAAGGAGGTCATTATTTTCCTCCTCGAAGCTTTTAGTTTTCGTTGAGTCCCGGGGAAAAAGTCTTTCTGCGCGGTAGGACAGATAGATCCCGATGGTGGTGATCTAGATACCCTTTTGCTACCCTTGAAAGGGTCAAAAGATTGCAATAAATGGCTTTCCCCAGAATCCGTAGAGCCTGCCTCCGAAGAGTGTGGATTTTCCAGTAGAACTTGTCTGCCACCTGGGGTATTATATCTTACTTTTTTTTTTATAATTTGCACGTGCAAAAGGGATTGTTAGCACCCTTATAATGTTATAGTAACATAGCACGGGCGTTAAGGAAATGAGGGATGTGAAACCGATGCACATTGACTTTAAATGTTTGTAAATTGTAATGGTCAGGAAAAACAGAGTGAGGCAGAGCATTCCACATTCGTGTTGTACTTCAGAGGAACGAGCCCTTAAATCTCACAGTTCGACCGAATATAGGCTTAAGGGTGAACTGATGAGCATTACTTGCATGGTGAGTATTACGGTTGAAGTGTTGAAGGGGAGGAATGCAACTGGCTATTTCGTTTGAGCACTTGTGATGGTAGTATCGATAGAACAACGATAGGCAGGAGACATTACGACGATGACAAAGAGGGTCAAGCGAATTCGCAATATCTCGGTCGCCAATAAGTTTTATCGCACGTTTTTGAATTCTGTTAAGTAGCTCCAAATATGTAATTGGTGCACCGGACCAGATATGAGCGTTATACTCAAGTCTTGGGCGAATAAACGCCTTGTAGATTCTAGCCAGATCAGAAGGGGTAACATTTTTTTTTGCATCGCTTTAGGAAGCCTAGACACTTGGCAGCGTTCTTGACGATGTCGAATATGTGGTCATTTCAACGAAGGTTGTCATTAACATACATACAGATAATGGAATGGTCTTTCGGATTCAGCGATGCAAGTTCCATCCATGGATAATGGCAGAGTATTGAGGTTTCGCTTTAATGACAGAAGACAGCATTGTGTTTTGGAAGCATTAAATTCCACTCTATAGGTTTTACCCCACTCAGGAATGCTGTCAAGATCGGAATTTAATGAGCTTAACATACGTTGCCGTTCCAGTTCGACGTTACCAGAAGTAACAGAGAGTAGATCATTTATAAAAATGAGAAGGCGAGTCGGAGACAAAACGGAGCCTTGGGGAACACCAGCACTTATTTGGTAAGTTGCACACTTGAAACCGGCCAAAACAACTTGAATTGAACGGTCCGAAAGGTAATTTCTAATCCATTGAATAAAGGTATCATCGATTCCAAATGCACGCATTTTCGACAAAAGAGCTTGGTGCCAAACTCTGTCAAATGCCTTTGAAATATCAAGCGCAACGACCTTACTTTCACCACCACGGTGAATAGATTAGTTCCACTTTTCAGTTAGATATGTCATCAAATCAACAGTGGACCTGTTGCCTCGAAAACCGTACTGCTGAGCATTAAGAAGTTACTGCGATTCAAGATATTTCATAGGCTGATGATTTATCAGCGTTTCCATGACCTTGCAAAGAAGGGACGTAAGTGTAATTGGTCGGTAGGAGGAGGGAGAGGAAGATTCGCCTTTTTTTGGGACAGGCTGGACAAATGCTGTTTTCCATCTTCTCGGAAAGAGCCCTGAAAAATAGGACAGATAGAAAAGCTTACGCAGTGGTTTTGCCAGCGTGGAAGAACACCTCTTCAGAACTATAGGGGAAATACCATCTGGGCCAACGGATTTGTGAATGTTGAGATCCTGAAGTACTCTTGCCACAGTACGGGTGCGGAAATGGATTTGTCCCATGGAGTGTTCTACGCGCTCGAGTACTGGGGGAGATAAAGCAGAATCTGGCAGCGTTGAGCTAGCTGGAAAATGAGCAGCAAGCAGATTGGCTTTATCCAAAGAGCTGACAGCTGGAATGTCATTGCAAATGAGTGTCGGGATAGATGATGAGGCCGAATTTTTAATAGTCTTAACAAACGACCAAAAGTTTTTACTACCGGTGGGACTTTGTAGTATTTTTTGCCTCAACTTTTGGTCGTAGGAGAATTTGACACGATTAATATGGGCATTGCAGTCATTTCTGGCTCGTTTGAACTTTTTTCGGTTTTCCTCAGTTGGGTTGGCCTTAAATGACCGAAAAGTTACCTCTTTAGCCCTGATAGCTTCTTTACAGCTCAAGTCACACCACGCGTTTTCCTTAGGTCTGATACACTTTATCCTGTTAGGGATAATGCGTTTCATACCCAGGTGAATTAAATTTGTAATCATATCGGCAGCGGCATCCACGTCGTTGTTGAGGAAGCACAACGACCAGTTAAAACTCCTAAAGAAACCGTTTAATGCTTCCCAATTGGCTTTCTCGTATTGCCATACGGTTCTTTTAGGAGCTTGTTCTTTGACTGTGTGGCTGGAGTACGGGAAATTCGCCGATATGATACAATGGTCTGACGAACCAAGAGGCGATAATACATTTAAAGTGTATTTATCAGGGTGAGAGGTAAGGAACAAGTCCAGAGTGTTGGCGTTTTGACCGCTAATGTCCGGTATCCGTGTCGGCTCATTTACAATCTGGGTTAAATTATTAACCTCAGCAAAGATCTCAACATACCTTCACTTTTACTATTATGCATGTGTGAATCTCGATGCATCAAAACAAAATCACCAACTGAGTACTGGACATTGTCTCGTCTTTTTTGATTGACAGCTTCCATGCGTTCTGGTTCCGAAAACAGATTTTCTGCCACACGCTCCCTGTCTAACTTCCGATTACGAAGGGGAGTTAAATCCGAACATAGATTTCGTAACAGTGCCTGGATCAACGGTGTAGAGTTCTGTATTCCCAAAAGGAGCTGCAATGAGGTTGAATTTTCCATAACCCATTCGGCCATTTTGACTTAATGTTGGCTACAATTTGCAATAGGTTTCTGATAGTCCTCATATATCTTTCCACCTGTCCATTTCCTCTGTGTACATCCGGTATAATAAAATGATACTTAATTTGCCACTCATTTAAACATTTAGGGAATGTTGTATTCTAGTTTTTAGTTTTTGAATAAAGGTGTTCCGAAAAGTAACAAAACATGTTGCAATTTCTCACGTGTTTCAGTGACTGTATTAATTTGGGTTAGGATGCAATATTTTGTGAATGAATCCACTATAACCATCTGAAGATATTGGCAATAGACCTAAACAGTCCATATGCAACGTGTGAAACGGCATTTTCGGCTTCTCTACCCACTGTAGGTTAGTAGTGCCATCCGAGTTGTTTTCCTTGCGGAATAGCATTTCACCCTTTTCCACATATTGGTTAGCGTCAATCTTGCCCGCCCTAAGTTTTTGCAGCATATGTTGTACGTCTTCGTTTCCTTTTTGCTCCATGTACGCCCAATCATTATGCCCGACTCTTCGAATAACATCGATGGGGTTGCGGCTAAGATAATATGCATGTGGTAAACTAATCCCCTTTCCGTATAAAACTCAAAGTTAAAATCTTGAAGATAAATCCACCATCGTGCAATCCGAGGAATAAGGTCTTTTTTTGTTGCTGATGCTTTTACGGCACTACAATCTGCGACGAGTTGTAAGCTTAATCCCAAGCAAGTAAACGCGAAAATGCTTCACAGCCTTTACAATGGCCAACGTTTCGAGTTCGTACGAGTGGTATTTTGCCTCCGCTGCAGTTGTTCTTTTGCTAAAATAAGCTACAACTTTCGGCACAAGATTATGCTTTTGGATAAGAACAGCTCCATACCCGATGCATCTTGCGTCTGTATGCAATTCTATTGCAAATTCCCGAGAGAAAATAGCAAGAAGTGGCCTTGATGTTAATTGGTCAATTAAATATTGCCTTGCTCTTTCTTGTTCATCATTCACTCAAATGCCACCTTCTGTTTTGTAAGCTTTGTTATAGAAGCTGTTCGAGCAGTGAATTCGGGACCAAACTTTCTAAAGTATTTCGCTAATCCCATGAGTTGTCGGACTTGCTTGAAATTGGTAGGAACAGGAGACTCAACTAGAGCTTGCATATTTTACCTCCCTGGCCATATGCCCTCACTGAAAATGTTTCTAACAAGATATTCTAAACTGGATTGGAGAAAATGATACTTTTTAATATTAGGACAAAATCCAGTTGAATTCAAAGCATTCAGCACCTGACGTAGATAATCGAACCCTTGTTAACACGTTAAGCTGGGGATCAAGATAAGCAATCGTATTCTTCAATGGCCCTAAAGCAAGACTAATAGACCTTTGAAAAATGGTAGGGGCATTAGAGAGCCCAAAAGGCATTCTCAAATACTCAAAATGACCATTGGTTGTGACAAAAGCAGTCTTATGAATGAACTTTTCATGAATGGGTATCTGGTGGAATCCTAAAGCTTTATCCAATGATGTAAAGAACCGGCCTTTTCCCAACCTATCTAGCTGACCCTCAATTAACGGAAGTGGATACCGGTCTTTAATAGTATTGCGATTGAGTTCGCGAAAATCAACACACATTCTGTATGAGGTATCTTTTTTCTTAACAAGAATTATCGGACTTGCAAACAGAGGTTCACTATTTAGAATTATCTTGTTTGCAATAAGGTCAGCTGTTATTTTCTGTACAGCGTCTCTCTCTCTTCAGCAGCTAGTCTGTATGGGGAATGATTGGCAATAATATCCTTTTCCAGTCTTATCTTAAGGCTTATATTGTTTACTGCGCCCACTTTATTTCCACTCGTTATCATATCGGGAAAATCTCTTCGAATGTCTTGTAAAGCACTGCGAAATTCGCAAGGAACCAAAATCTCCGACACATTAGAATCAAAGCTGTCTGAAATCCTATTAATTCCTGGAAGATGACGCCGAAACACAAGTGAGCCAATATGATCTGTGATAGTGGCCAAAATATGATCCTCAAATAAATTGCGTCCGATAAAAACGTCATAGTCGAGACATCCATCTGGAACAGACACATATGCAACGGCAATCTCAATATCCGAGAATCTTGTACGCCCTTCGAATTTTGATGTTGCTTCAATGGTGATATTGGCTATCCCCTTCAGCATAAAATTGCAAGCGACGAGTTTATTTTGAAATAAGTGCTGATATTTTTTTAGAAATAAGGGAAAGAGCTGCACCCGTATCGATTAACGCCCAAAATCGATGCCCATCGATGAATAACCTCAGTGGCGGCTGAAGGATTTCCTGAACTGCAAAAATTAATACTGATATCGTTTATCTATAGCTGACTTTGTGAAACAATTTGAAGCATCGTGACCCACCTTAGCACAAAACAAACAAGCAAACAGCACCCTGACTTTGTTTCGATAATACCAACGATTTTGTCGATGTGCTATTATCTTTATTCGTTAAACGTACTGTTGACGTGGCAATTTGCTCTTACATGACCAAGTTTTCCACACTGATAACATTTCTTTGCTAAAGTACCTGCATCTCTTCCGTCAACCAGTTTTGTCATTACTGTGGTTATTAATTTCTTTACTTAATAACTGCTTTGGAAAGCAGGACAATAATACTAAGAGTTCAGGAATGGTTTTGCAGTTAGCTTTCATTACTGCGTTACGAACATAAATGTATTATCAATTGTAGTAAATCACCCTCATTCGAATTCGCCCTCAAATTTCGTAGCAAAGAGGTTTTCTCATGGACGTACGTTTCAAAGGTTGACATTGGAACTGGAACAACTTCTGAACTGTGAGGCCTCGTCCAAAAGTTGACCTAAATTCCTCTTTGGGGGAAATGCTTCCTCAAAGTCCTTACGAAAGCAACTCCAGTCTCTGATGTCGGGATTCCAGCGTTAATACCACAACTTTAAATCCCCCACCAAAAATCTAAATACACGGGCCAATGTTTGTATGTTTGACCAACCTATTTATTTTCTTATTTGTTTCACCTGACTCACCCATTTAGCTGATTCGTTGCTTTCGGGTCTGAAATGAGGAAGGTCTATGGGTCCGTCGGACCTTTGGGACTACAAGGCTTAAACAATTCGCTTAATATTTGCGACGATTCTCTGGTTCCATCACCAGGTACACTTTTATTTGTAGCCCTGCGACCACGACCACGAGGCATTTTGGAAAAAGATCAATGTAAAAACAAATAATAAAAGGTATTACACTGCACTGATTGATTAGTCACTTTTCTCTTCTCTTAACACAATTTCAGAAGAGGCGTGCAGGGATTCTGTTTCTCAGTATCCCACTTCTGATGTTAGAGGGAAATAAAAAAAGTTGCATACCCTATCCTAAGGGTATATTAATTTTGACACATAGTTTGTAACACCCCTTAATATTCGTCCTAGACCCATAAAAGTATATATAATTATGATCAGGACCAAATCCTAAGACTATTTAGCAATGTCCGTCCGTCCGTCGGTACGCAATTTTCAGGCCTTTAAAATTAAGCTGGTAAGCTTAAATTTGGAACACATACTCCCTAGGGCTCCGAAATGGTTAAGTGTAGCCATTTTTTAATACGCCCACTGCCACGCCCACAATTTAGAAAAAAAACCGTTTTAAAGCTTAAGTTAGAGAGATAGAGGGTTACAACCTTCACAAGATATGTAGTCACTGCCCTCCTTTATAAGTTTGTCATATAAAGTTTTTGGGCGAATAAATGCCTTGTGAATTCTAGCCAGATCAGAAGGGGTAAAATATTTCTTGCATCGCTTTATGAAGCCTAGACACTTCGCAGCGTTCTTGCCGACGTCAAATATGTGGTCATTCCAACGTAGGTCGCCATTGACACACATACCAAGAATGGAAAGTCTTTCGGATTTAGCGATGCAAGTGCCATTCATGGATAATGGCAGAGTATTGAGTTTTCGCTTTAATTACAGAAGACAGCATTGTGTTTTGGAACATTTAATTCCATTCTATTGGTTTTGCCCCACTCAAGAATGCTGTTAAGATCGGAATTTAATGAGCTTAACATACATTGCCGTTCCAGTTCAACGCCGATGAGGGGCGTTGCCCAGGAAACGAATATGTAAAGCTGAGGGTACTGTCATCGGCGAAGGAATGAATAGGATTAGAAGTACCAGAGAATAGATCATTTATAAAAATGAGAAAGAGAGTCGGAGCCTTGGGGAACACCAGCATTTATTTGGTAAGTTGCAGACTTGAAACCGTCCAAAACAACTTGAATTGAACGGTCCGAAAGGTAATTTCTAATCCACTGAATAAAGGTATCATCGATTCCAAATGCACGCATTTTCGACAAAAGAGCTTGGTGCCGAACTCTGTCAAATGCCTTTGAAATATCAAGCCCAACGACCTTCCTTTCACCACCACGGTGAATAGATTGGTTCCACTTTTCGGTTAGATATTTCATCAAATCACCAGTGGACCTGCTGCCGCGAAAACCGTACTGCCGGTCATTAAGCGGTTTCCGCGATTCAAGATATTTCATAAGCTGAAGATTTATCAGCGTTTCCATGACCTTGGAAATAAGGGACGTAAGTGCAATTGGTCGGTAGGAGGAGGGAGAGGAAGATTCGCCTTTTTTTGGGACAGGCTGGACAAATGCTGTTTTCCATCTTCTCGGAAAGAGCCCTGAAGAATAGGACAGATAGAAAAGCTTACGCAGTGGTTTTGCCAGCGTGGAAGAACGATAGGGGAAATACCATCTGGACAAGCGGACTTATGTACGTTGAGATCTCGAAGAACTTTTGCCACTGTACGAGTGCGAAAATAAATTGGTCCCATAGTATATTCTACGCGCTCGAGTACAGGGGGAGCTAAAGAACAATCTGGTAGCGTTGAGCTAGCTGCAAAATGAGCAGCAAGCAGATTGGCTTTATCCAAAGAGCTGACAGCTGGAATGTCATTGCAAATGAGTGTCGGGATAGATGTTGAGGCCGAATTCTTAATATTCTTAACAAACAAGTTTTTACTACCGGTGGGACTTTGTAGTATTTTTGCCACAACTTTTGGTCGTAGGAGAAATTTACACGACTAATGTGGGGATTGCAGTCATTTCTGGCTCGTTTCAACTTTATTCGGATTTCCTCAGTTGGGTTGGCCTTATAAGATCGAAAGCTCACCTCTTTTAACCCGATAGCCTCTTTGCAGCTCAAGTCACACCAAGCGTTCACCTTGGGTTTGATACTTTTAATCCTATTAGGAATAGAATGTTTCATACCCAAGTGAATTATGTTTGTTATCATATCGGCAGCAGTATCCACATAGCCATCGAGGAAGCATAGCGACCAGTTAAAAATCCTAAAGAAACCGTTTAATTCTTCCCATTTTGCTTTCTTGTATTGCCATACGGTTCTTTTAGGAGCTTGTTCTTTAACTTTGTGGTTGGAGTACGAGAAATTGCCCGATATGACACAGTGGTCAGACGAACCTAGAGGCGATAATACATTTATAGTGTACTTCTCTGGGTGAGAGGTGGGAAACAAGTCCAGTGTGTTGGCGGTTTGACTACTAATGTCTGGAATTCGTGACGGCTCATTTACAACCTGGGTTAGGTTGTTTACCTCAGTAAAGTTCTCAGCGTACCTGCCATTTCGAATTGTGAACATTGAAATCGTCCGCAACAACGAATTCAGTGTGAGGATAAAGGGTTACAATTCGTGTAATGGAATCGGACAACTCATCAAACTCTTTAAAAGTAAGATTACGGTCCAAATTTGGGCTTCTATAAATGAAACAGTAGTGGATTAATTGCGTACGGACGTGGAATTTAAGCCAAATAAAATTAAATTCCGAATTGGAACATTGGCCGTATTGTGGTTGAAGTTGGTAGGATACATCACTACGTATATAAACGGCGAGACCACGATGAGGAAAGAATAATGGCAATAAGTTGTAACCAGGCAGACTAAATTCCGACGAATCAGAATCAACGCTAACCTGAGTTTCACTCAGTGCCAAAACAGCTGGTTTGTTTTGGGAAACATGCGCGTACAGAGAAAAAAGTTTCGCTCTTAAGCCAAGAATGATACTTACATCTACTCGGAAGCTGCTAAACATTACAAAAAACAAGCACAAAAAATTCAACACTGATGCTACCTAAGCAAAGCCGTGCAATGTAAATTCTATGTTAGCTTACTAAAACAAATTACCGCAGGTGTTATGCCCTTACAGCAATTTGCCTTGGTCTACCAACAAAAATTTACACATACGACCCGCTATTCGCCAGTTACTACGCCTACCCAACCATAAAAAATACACAAATGATATGAATCACTATGTACTAAGTGTGGTCAAGCAAAAGCAGCAGCAAACGAAATGGAATGGGAGTAAGGGGACCACGCGCACTGTGTACTTTATGCAATTTTTTTTTTGTGTTTTACTAACACAGCACTGAGCACATGTTTATGTTTTTTTTTTGCACACGCGACCGAAAAATGTTTTTTTACCCTTTTGTGTGGTGACGAACACGATCACTGGCCGCGGAACAGAGGCACGTGTTTGCGCGTCGGTGGTCAGATCTGTTCTGATAGAGAGTGATTGAGTGCGAGGGACGCGGCATGCTTGCGATGCATGGCTTGGGCTCTCCAGAAGTGGACTCAACCTAACTCACAACAAAACATAAATCATGCCAAGGTACTAACTTTTAAAAAATTCCGGCCAGTGAATCTCCCCAACGATGGATGCTGCTCAAATATCAGACCATTCCAGCCGAATTGTCTTTAGCGCACCTTAACGCACTCCCTGAAAACTCAACTTTAAAGCTTACCATGACCCTCATAGCCTAGTAAAAAGAAAATTTTTAAAATTTATCATAGAACTTAACTATAAACATTTATTAACATAAAACAATAAAGAATAAAAAAAACAAAATAAATAAATAACGAAAAAGAAATATGTAATAGTTAACCAAATAATAAATCAAGGTAGGCCTGGTTATTCCCTATCCGCTTGCCTACGTGGTAACCATTGAGGTGTTACCTACATTTTTTTAATGTCCCTACCTAGATAGAGCTATGTATAGGTAGGTATATGTTTTTCTAAAAAAGGTTGGGCAAGGGCTTAACGGGGGTGGGACAACTTTACCTATTACACTTTACGTTAATACACACTATATACTAATTAACAAAAAAAGAGCCTTATTAACAAGATAAATAACCTTACTAACAGGATAAATAAATAACTTAACTTAGGCCCAACTACTTATAAATAACAAAATAAATTAATATACATATATGTATATAATTACAGGTTATCAAAAAAAAGGTAACTTTACTCTTAAATACTCTTAAATAAAATAAAAAATGATACTATTAAATGCTCTTAACACTAGTGGTATCCTCGTATATATATATATATGTATATATAAATAGCAATCCTTATGGATATACGGAATGTCCATATGTGTTTATATTTTTTTGTTTTACAGGCTTTTGTGATATGAGTTTCCTTTTTGTATGTTCCTTTTTTTTTGTTATAGGTAGTTATACCCTATCCAAGGGAATATTAATTTTAACACATAGTTTATAGCACCCCTTAATATTCGTCGTAGACCCATAAAAGTATACATATTTATGATCAGGAGCAAATCCTAAGTCTATGTATCAATGTCTGTCCGTCCGTAAGTCCGTCCGTAAGTCCATCCGTCAGTCCATCCGTCCGGCCGTCCATCCGTATCAACTTTTGAGGCCTTTAAATTTATGCTAGGAAGCTGACTCCCTAGGATCCCGAAATGGTAAAGTGTTAAACATTTTTAAATCCGCCCACTGCCACGCCCACAATTTAGAAAAATCCGTTTAAAGGCTAAAGCTAGACAGATAGAGTGGTAGAACCTTTACAACATATGTAGACACTCCCCTTCTTTATAAGTCTGTCATATAAGATTTTTTGCCACGCCTACCTTTTGTGGGCGTTTTTCAGCGAAAATTTTCATAGAAATGGAAAAAAATGTTTAGCAAGATATTCAGCCAATATTTTCTCCAATATATCGCCCATGCAAAGGTGTTGGTCACGCCCACTTTTTGGGGGCTTTTCTCAAAAAATTTTTTTTTTTTTATAAATTTCATAGAATGAAATAAAATGATATCCATCACCTTCTTAATACTTTTTTTTTTGGGGCATACAGGGATATGGATAGGGTATCATACTGTTCGCCCCAAGTGGACTGTAGCCTTTTCTTTTGTTTTTTTTATAACTATTCACTTTAATCATATACATATGTATGAAATTAATATGCTTTATATATGTATATGCTACTGTATCGTGTACTATTTTAAACGAGACGAGAGTACCGTAAATAATTTTTTTTTTTGGGACGATTTTCTTTTTTTGTGGATGTAGATATTTGTAGATATATTGCTGTGGAGCCAATCTTTCTGCTGCCCACTCAATGTATTTCATGTATATACTGATATGCAAATAAGTATAAGAGTATCACAAAAAGATAATTAATATAAATAACTCAGCACTTACCCCTCTTTCTTATTTTATATATTATTATAATAAAATCGCTGCCTTTGATAAAAGGACTTCTTAATTAAGACTGCACTTTCTCTTTATTAAATTTTTTGTTATAGCTTTGTTGGTGGGTTTACTGTGCCTTACCAACATTAAACTTTACGCACACGGTGTGTCGTGGGTGATTTCTGACTAAGTAATAAAAAAACCTACCGGACCGATTCCATGGTTGCACACAGTAAATATCACCTTCAGACTCCCCCATCATACGATGTTTATAAAATTTAAGATGTCACTGTGGGGATTACAAACAAATTGGTTGCGGCTATATAGATGTATGTAGCCCCGGTATGAAATGTTTTTTGTTTTTTTTTCCGAAGGTAGGTGGATTTTCATGAGACATTATGAGGACTGTCTGCGTGCTCATAATAGTGGGAGATTCTTACTGACTAAAAACACCTCCCTACAAAATACTTTTATACTACAACTAGGCTCATGCCTATCAAGCAGTGATAGTATCAAGCAGTGCTCCCAGCGGAAGCACCTGCTTAAACCGACAATAACATGCGGTTACATTTTATTGTGCTTATTTAAAAGGTTTTATCCTTTGTAATCGGCGCACAAGATTTCTCTGATCTAGAATCTGAAGTACAGCGTCATTGCAATGGCCAATTAGGCGAGTGTGTTGTTTTCGCGCGAAATTTCGTATTTCGTCTTCAACGGTAGTTATACTTAGATCTCCGTGGATATCGGCGTTTCTGATATACCACGGAGCATTTACGATTTGTCTTAGGACTTTATTTTGGAAAGTCTGAAATATGTTAACATTACTTGGTTTGGTACAACCCCAAAGTTGTATACCGTACGTCTAAACCAGTTTTAAAACTTGCTTGTATAAAAGCAGCTTGTTTTGCATGCTGAGTTTAGAAAATCTTCCAATCAGCCAATGCATTTGATTAAATCTGGTAACGAGCTCCTCGCGTTTCTTCTTAACATGCGATTTCCATTTCAATTTTTTCATCCAACTTCATTCTCAAGTACTTAGCCTCGTTTGCGTACGGAATTTGTACCGAGTCAAATATAAATGGGTAGATTATTTACTTTTCTGCAGGTAAAATTAACGTGCGCGGATTTTATCTCATTGAGGACAATACGCCAAGTTTTTATCCACAAGCATATTCTGTCGAAAGATCGTTGAAGATTATTTGTTCCGGATTGAATCGAATTGTTTACAGCTAGAAAAGCCGTATCATCCGCGAAAGTTGCTAAGATAATATCCTCTTCTTGCGGGATATCGCGATTGTATAATAGGAATAAAATCGGGTCCACAACACTTCCTTGTGGAACTCCCGCCGCGAATTCGGAGTACTCGTTCCCATATTTAACACGAAAAAGTCTATCATCTAAATAAGAGATTATGATTTCATATAACTGCTTTGGGAGAGCTTTGTTTAGTTTATATTTTAATCCCGTATGCCATACTTTATCGAAGGCCTTCTGTAAACCTAGTTAATTGTAGAGTGCTTGGTTCAGCATCCGAATTGGTGATCCGGTATTAATCGGCGTTCTTCGATTCTTCTTCTTCTCTTTATTTAACGACGAGATTATGATCAGGATTATAGGGATCATAACCCTCCCACTTCACTGCATTCCTACTGGTCCGAATGTGGGGTTCGCCGGTTCGACCTCAAAAAATATCTGCAGGCATCCCTATTTTGGATCACTTCATCATTGAGGCCAATCAAATGCTGGTTTTTCTGCATTTGTGTGATCAAGGAGTCCTAGGCCTGCCTCTCTTACGCGAATGTAAGGGAATTGCCTTTTTTGACGGGGTTCGTCGGATCTCTCCTTTGAACACGACAATACAAACTGAGTCGGTCGTGCTCCAATTTTTTTCGAGATGGGTTCTTTTATAATCGGCGTTCTTCGATGATCGGATGTAATCGTTTTAATATGTGTGTTTTCAAATATCTTCGACATTATTGGCGATATTGGTCTATAGGATATTTTTTCATTTGGAGGTTTACCTGGCTAAGAGAACAATTATCACCTTAGCTATATTCCATTGCCGGCGAACGTACAATAGTCTAACAGAAGCTTTTATGAGATAAACAAATTTAAGTGGTGCTTTTATGGGCAGCTCCTTAAGGTCCTGTCCCGTAATTAGGTCACATTCAGGAGCCTTGTTTAATTTAAGTTTTGTATTTCAAAACAGAGTTCGAACAGTGATACTCGTCTTATTTGAAAATTGTCAGATACCGTGGTAGAAACAGCATCTTCAACCAACGCTTCACCGCCAAATGGTTTAAACGTCTCTTTAAGGTCTTCGGCGAATATTTCGGCCTTTTCCTTGTCTCCTTTCGCCAATTCCTCGTAATTTTTCGGATGGGTGGCGCTTGCATCTTTAGGTCTTTCATGTCTTTCATAGCTTTCCAAAGCGAATAGTTAGAAATTTATCCGCCGTTAGACTTTCGAGATACATAGAGATTTCACGATTTTTAAAGTCGCGAATGTGTCTTTGGGTTTGCTGGAAAGGTTATTTAAAATTGTTTTATTCTGCGGAGCACGAGATTGCTGCCATCTTTTACGCGCTCTTCGTTTTTCCTTTACAAAATCAGTAATTTCGCGGGGATATTTTAGTTCGCTACTTGTAGTTACTCTCTTTTAATGAAGAGCATTGTTGCACGCTGAACTTTGCAACGCATAGATGAATTGATTCACTTAGTCTTTGAGTTCATATGGTGTTCGAAGAGATACTTTCAGATCGATTTTATTTATGCAGTCTTTTCTAAGGTAGTCCCAATTAGTTCTTTTACTAGTAAGTTTTAGTGGACCGTCCTCTTCGCGTAAACCTCCGCTGGTAATTATCAGAATGACCGGCGAATGGTCAGAAGAGAGATCAAAACTTTCTTCAATTTTGACTGAGTTTTCAGATACTCCTTTTGCGATAAAAAATCTATGAGGTCCGGTGTTGTTGCCATATCCGAAGGCCAATAAGCGGGTTAGCCAGACGAGTAAAAGTCGACCTCAGACTCCATATTGGCTTCGAATAGAATTCGACCTTTTCGTGAGATACATCCGCAGCCCCAGAAGGTGTATTTTGCTTTGAAATCTCCGCCCATTACAAAGTTCTGTCCAAGACCGAGCTAACCGAGCTTATTTACACTTCATCAAGCTTAACTATTTCACCCGGGGAGTGATCAGTGGTGTATTTTATAAAAAGTAGACGCCCCGCCTCCAGCCCTTTCTGATGGGTGATATGCGTGATGATTCTTTCCTCAAATGCATTTCCGATATGGCATTCTGCATAAAATCGACGAATAAGAAGCATTCCTTAACAAAAACGATATGGATGCATGCATCAACAGCATCAAAAAGGAAACGCATATATTAATATCGTTTTTCCATTGGGGCTGGGTTAGTGGTGTTAATCGTACCGTGCCGATGACCATTCAGGCTGATAGCCCCTTTAAAATATTGACGCTCCTGAAACCGAATCAATTAAAAACATAGGGATGGAAGATCTGTCCCTAAAAAGGAAACGACTATCGACCTCCAACAGGAAAAAGCTCAAGTGACATCCAGCAGATGGTCTCTCCTACAACGCGGCAAGGAGCCAGCTTCAAACGAGGCTTCCACAGCCAACAAGGGTCCTCGGTTTAGTACAAACTCACCTGCCGGACCGAACAAGAAAGCAAAACCAAATGCTCCCTTGTTCGCTGATGTGGTGGGATCTCCTAAGGTAGGAATCCTACTAGACAACTTCCCAGATGGTCATCTCGAGCCTGTACACCAAAAAGCGGTGGAAAATGCCATCATTAGGGAGCTGCATAAGGTCCCCGAGGATGGCCCACAGATAAGATTTCTGGGCTGCTCCTACAAGCCTGGGTGGCTAACTGTAAACTTTTCTGACGCTAACACCAGAGACAGGCTAGCCAGTATTTTAAATAAAATTCTGCCTTGGGAGAATGCCAAGCTGCGAATGGTGGAAGGAGATGACCTCCCCAAACCCTGCGTGGCGACGGCGTACTTCCCTGGCACCGCCCATTCCGCTGACGACATTTTGCGGTCACTACGACCGCAGAACAAAGTTCTACCTACCAAGGACTGGAAAATTCTTCGGAAGTTATCGAAGTCCCAGGGTCTTGCCTCTTGCCTTGACTATTTCGATGGATGAGTGTTCAGTGAAACTCCTTGAGGACCTAAACTGTCAACCGTTCTATAATATGAACCGGGTTCGGTTCAGGATCAAGAAGAATCCTTACACTAAGAAGTCACCAAACACCACAGAGCCTAACAGCAGCGAGCATGTGCCTAAAGAGGCTGAAAAAAACCGATGGATGTATATAAATAAAATAATCTATAAATATGTATAATATTTTATAATACATTTTATTACCTATGTATGTAGTTCTGTTGTACGCTTGGTACCCTGCTCTCCTATTGGGAGAAGATTACCTCAAGGAGAGTTCAAATAAAAAAGTTATGAAAGCCTTCAACGGGTTGATGAGGGGCGAGGCTGATATTTATTTGCACTGATTTCGGGGTTTATGAAGAAATGTTGCTTCCCATTGTTCAACCAATCAGCTTCTTTTGCGCTTGGCTGTCAAAGTATGAAAAAGTAGAAAGTTGGTCCACAATGGCCTCCGTCACCGTCAATGGGTTATTTATAGGTAACCATAGGACATCATTACCTTGTTCATCAAGATGATGCGGATAATGGTTTTCCATTGTTGCCCGATACATCTTTCACAAATAATTCATCAGTATTCTCGCACGAAGCTCAAGTCACCTTGGTGAGTAATCACTCGAGTGAGTTTAGCCTTCGAAAACAAACAGTCTTACCAACTATTCTTGGTTAACTAGAAGATAATCAAAACCAAATCAGTGATGTTCGTATTTTACTGGATACGGGGTCCCAATCTCTATTTGTATTTGAATCGTTCGAAATATATTTTTATTTAAAACTGTTATACTTGAAAAGTGCTAGTGCAAATGAATTTTGATACTCTTACACTTGCACTTTTCAAGTAAAACTATTTAATTTTTGATTGATATGAATTTATTAAAGGGTGCCTTGTAAGGCAGACTTCACTGCAAAGCAGGGGGGAAACCGATAGACGTGTCCGTACCCGCACTCAGAAAAGCTCCTTGGACTTCTCCATGTCCAAAATCGGGACCTTAAAGCTGATGCGTGGAGTGTCTTCAAAATGGGGCAAAACGGGCAGCATTAGGCTATGACGCAAACGCCCATCATACACAATGGAGAAGTAGGGGCATTAACACAAGATGTGAGGGTTGTTGTGGTCACCTGCAATGAAATAAAAAATAAATAAATAAAAAAAAAAGATGTGGATGCGAACGTCACTGTTGTTTTTGTTTATTAATTGGTAAATGTCATCGTGCCTAGCCTGTCAGTCAGTCAGTGTAAATTTTTCGATTGTGAATGTATCTTTTTGTTGTTCCCTTGTTCGTGTATTCGGTAAGACGAACCTTTCAAATACTCACTTACTTAACGGGCTCCCGACCCGTGAAGAGTCCCTGCCTGAGACACGGCGGAATTCCATTCTTTGCGATCCGGGACACGCTGCTTCCAGTTTTCCAGACCAAGCGCTCTGGCATCCGCGATGGCTTGATCTTCAAACCGGATGTTTGGTTTTCCTTGTCGTCTCGAACCTGAAGGGCCGGGGTTCGAAGCTATCCTTGGCTGAAGCGTTGTTGTCCATTTGCTCAATGTGGCCGAGGCTATGTAGTCAATGAGTTTTGGCTTTTTGGACTACATCCAAATCGTGGTACAGCTCATAGAGTTCGCTGTTCTATCTTCTTACCCATTCGCCCTCCTCGCACACAGAACCAAATATCCATCATACCATAGCAAAACTAGCAGTATAAGGGTTCCGTAGAGCATGCACTTTGTACTTCGAGTCAGGAGTACACGCTGGGATCGACCGATGATGTCTATATCGTCCGCATATCCCAGCAGTTGGACTGATCTGTTGAAGATAGTGCATTCCGTGTTGACACCTGCCCTGCGTATTATCTGCTCAAGAAAAAGATTGAAGAAACCACACGACAGCGCATATCCTTGCCAAAATCCGGTGCACGTTTGAAAGAGTTCAGATGAGCTGCTGCCAAACTGCGCATTGCAGTTAAGTGCAGTCTTATTAAAAAGCCCTTTTAGTTAAAGGCAGTGCGAGACATTTTTTGTTGTGTACGTAAATCCAGGCAAGGAGGGTGCACATTTTGAATTAAAGAACACAATTTAAATTTAAAATTGGCGGTCGCCAAGAATACAGTATGGAAATTTTAATTATGTATCTACACAAAAAAAAATTAACCTTTTCATAAACTTAGAACATAGAGTAAAAGCATTTATTAAAAATAAAATAAATAAATATTAGGCGTAAACGGCCCATACAGGACCTAAAGCTTAGCTTCTCGAGCCATTGTGTGTGCGAAGTTATATTTTTGACACGAATGGAGGGACCTACAGTTTAATGCCGATTCCGAACGGCAATTTATTTTTGAGAAGCTTCTCATAACATTTCTTACTCTTGGATGTTTGTCAGACGTGCGCAAGAGGTGGGGCATCGAATAAAAACTTTCAGGTGGTACAGGTCGGGATTTGAACCAGCGACCTCTCGCTTAGTGGTCCAACGCACTTAACCACTAGGCCACTGCACCCACATTGCATTTATTACCTATAATAACAAAAAAAAAGGTCTATCTATATCGGCAATAGAGAGATATTCCTTTAGGTTTAATTATATATAAACATATATATACATATATAGGAATAACAAAGCTTGTTCGAATTGGAAGTTCCAGAATCCGAGGAAGCCTTCACTTCAATGAACCCATCTCGAAAAAATTGTAGCACGACCGACTCTGTTGATATTTTCATGTTCAAAGGAGGGATCCTACGAACCCCATCAAAAAGGCAATGGCAATCAACGTTCCCTTACAATCGTAAGAGCGGCAGACCTAAAAACTCCTGGATCACACAAATGCAGAAACATCAGCATTTGATTCGCCTCAATGGTGAAGTGATCCAAAATCGGGAGACGTGCTGATATTTTTTGAGGTCGAACCGGCGAACCCCACAGGCGTACCATTAGGAATGCAGTGAAGTGGGAGGATTGTGATCCCTATAATCCTGATCATAATCTCGTCGTTAAATGGAGCGAAGAAATTATTAGATTGTAAAAAAAATTTATTCAAATAATTTAACTGGCAGTGACTCTGCCTACAATACAACTGGGCTGTGTTCAGCGTTGCCACAAAGTGCCCGATCGGGCCATTTGGCCCGCTGATTTTTATTTTGGCATTTGCCCGGGACAATTAGATATGGCCCGCAAATATAGATTTTAGAAGATTTAACATTTCATCATTACAAAACTAAATAGAAACCATAGCCATTACAATGTGTTTCCACCCCAAACAAATAATCATAATTAAAATAGCGCTGAATTCATTCATTTGTCTCTTTGAATGATTTTACTTTTCTCACGTCAATCTCGTGCGTCCACTGTGTTGACTTTTCTCACTTTCTTTTCATCATCTTCTACTTCTATCAAAAATTCAAAACGTGTGCATTTGTTGTTTTATCGCGCTTTTGTTGTTTGTTCATTGGATTTTCATTCATTTATTGCATTAAAATATGGAAAAGTAAGATAAATAGTTTACTAAACAGGTGTGATTTATATGAATTATATATTTTTTTTTAGATATTTTAAGGTGTGCATTTGTTGTTTTATCGCGCGTTTGTTGTTTGTTCATTGGATTTTCATTCATTGATTGCATTAAAATATGGAAAAGTAAGATAAATAGTTTACTAAACAGGTGTGATTTATATGAAACCCCAATCCCAAGAAACCCAATCAGTCGGCAAAGTCAAAATCTGCTTCTGCTGCCACAGGCAATACATCAGAATCCCGGCCTTGTTGTTCTTCTTCTGTGGGACAAAAAACAAACAAACAACAAATACAAAACAAACAAATAGTGACACCAACTTCAACTCCGACTGCAGTTTATCAAATGCAACTAAACCCAAAAGGCGCAAAGAAACACGAGTTTCACGGTTAGAATGGTTAGTTTTGTTTCCCTGGCTGGAAATAAGAGAAAACAAACCGTTTTGCAAATTTTGTGAACAATTTCTAATTAAAAAGAAGTATAATTTAAAAGACACCAGGAAGGAAATCTCCACAAAATGAAGTTGAACAAATTCGCAAATAAAAAGAAACTCGAGGGTGCTTTCGAAAAGTCTACCACGGCAAAACAAACAAATGCGTCAAACGTTGCAATTCTTAAGTGCTTGGCTTTTCTTACAGAGCACAATCTACCGATTTCAGTTATGGATCATCTTCCCGGTTTTCTCCGCAATATTTGTCCTGATTCAAAAATTGCCCGAAATTTGAAATGTGGCAGAAAAAAAGCAAGCACTGTTTTGAAAGATGTTGTTGAACCTTTTTGTTGCGAAGAAATCGCCCAGAAGTTACGAAAAATAAAGTTTTCTCTTATAGTAGATGAATCTACAGATGTCTCTATGACAAAATGTATAGCAATCGTGGTAAGATTTTATGAAAATTCTATTAAAAAAATAGTGGATAGGTTTTTGTGTATTGTGGAAACAGGAGATTCTTCCGCTGAAGGCATTTTTAATACAATTAAAGACTATTTAGACAAAATGAAAGTTCCTTATGAAAATATGATTGGTTTTGGCTCAGATGGAGCTAATGTAATGTAGGGTGAACGAAATGGGGTGCAAGCATAACTAAAAACACTAAATGGCTATCTTTATCCAATTGTCTGCAATTCGCATTCCATGCACAAGTGCGCAGAATATGCAGTAAAAAATATTCCAAAAGAAGTGTGCTCTTTTCCTCAACACATTTACAACTTTTTAAAGCACAGTCCGAAAAGGCAGGACGAACTAAAAAACTTTCAAGAATATTTCGATCTTAAACAAAATAAAATAAAAAAAGTAGTAGCAACTCGATGGTTATCTTTTTATGAGGTGGTAAATTATTTCATAAAAAATTGGGAAGCTCTTAAACTTTACTTTGTATCAGTGTCATTTGATGATAAGAACCCCAATGGAAATACCCATTTAAATAATTTAAACAATCCATTGTACAAAATGTATTTTTATTTTCTTAACTATATTTTAAAAATAGTAACTGATTTAAATAAAAGCTTTCAAAGTGAAGCACCAAAAATACATTTGTTGGTAAGTGAAGTCACGAAAAAATACAAAATTATTTTAAAAAACTTTTTGAAAGCTGATTACTTAAAGACTTTAAGTAATATTAGTGAAGTCGAATTCAAACCGTTCTGTTTAAAACCTCTTGATGAGATGTATTACGGGTTTGGA
This sequence comes from Ferdinandea cuprea, assembly GCA_963576555.1. Lineage (NCBI taxonomy): Eukaryota > Metazoa > Arthropoda > Insecta > Diptera > Syrphidae > Ferdinandea > Ferdinandea cuprea. The sequence goes on from OY754962.1 coordinate 11,652,192, forward strand.
TTCGATGAATTGTTTGAAATTTTAAATGAAAGCGAAAAAGAAAGTCTCTTAAAGTCAGTTCAAAACTATTATATAGAACTTTGTAAACAATTAAAAATTAGATTAAATTTGTGTGACAATTTGTTAACAGCTTTTCAAATTTTAGATGTTAATTATTTGAAAGAGCTAAGTGATAATTTTAGACTGATTTCTGATCATTTGACAACCCTGTTAATAAAATTTCCAAACTTATTCAGTTGCCCTGCAAATATAATGGCTGAAGAGCTACAAAATTGTTTAGAAGAAATAAATAAAGAAGATCATGATATTGACGCTGTTAAATGGTGGGTTCAATTGAATGAAATGAAAAACTTTGTTGGTGATCCTTTATTTAAAAATATTTCTTCTTTCGCAATTAACTTATTAAGTCTCCCACATAGCAGCGCATCTGCTGAGCGTCTTTTTTCGTCTCTTAACAACATAAAAACGGATAATCGAAATAGGTTATCGTATGAAATTGTTCACTCGTTAATGAGCCTTAAAGACTTTATGCATGGCAACTTGAGTAACTGTGGTAATTTTATTCCCAAAATAGATCTTGTCAAACGATTACCTTAAAATATTATTAAATCTAATTGTAAGTTATTTTTGTTAGGTGGTTCAAAGCCGAAAGATGTCTGTGAATTATAAAAAGGATTAACTTAAAATATAATTAAATTTAAGTTATTTTTATTAAGTGGCTCAAAGCCGAAAGAAGTCTGTGAATTATAAAAAAAGGAATACATCTGCGATTTTATCTTCATTATTTTTTTTAACTAAATGTAAGCAATCCAATGAATTTAATAAATAATATAAATAAATACAAATATTAATAAATTGAATTTTTTTTATGAAGGATTTTTGTGTAAAATATTTGGCCACAACTTTTGTCATTTGGCCCGCAAAAAATTTTAAAATGGTCCTCTCTGTTTTTTTCTTTGCGGCAACGCTGGCTGTGTTACTTAATTTTTAAACCTTAAATACTATTTTTCTGTCTACGTCAGCACTGATACCCACGACGTTGAGCGATGCACAGCAATAGTGTGGGTTTCCTCTAAATACATTGTCAGCACTTCCATACATTGCGATACCATCAATTCGATAGATCTTCAAATGTATTCACCATCAGAAATCATATCGTCAGCACTTCCATACATTGTGTCTATGATTAATTCGATCGATCTTCAAATCTGTTCACCATCAAAAATCATATTGCTTACATGATACTTTGTACTGCGGTGCTGGAAATAATATAAAAAACGCAAACCCAGAAGTTTTATCTAACAATGAATTGAATAATAAACATGAATTAGAAAATCGTTCACTTGTAACAAGTAAACAGTCGGACACAGGACGTCAACCAAATCGATTGAAGTATGAATAAATAATAGTTTTATAATTTCTAATATATGAAAAGAAAAATGAATTGTTGAGGTCACCTGCAATGAAATAAAAAGATTAATAAATGAAAAGCAAAAAGGAAAAATGGGTATGCGAACGTCCCTTATTTTTTAATGTTTGTCAAACGTCATCGTGCCGCACCTGTCAGCCAGTGAGTGAATTGTACATCTATTGTGAATGTATCTTCTTCTGTTTTCTGGTTCGTGTCATCGAAAGGACAAACCTCTCAAATACACAAACCAAAATTCACTACCATCACCATCACCTATCGCTGCTGTGAAGTAGCTAAAGAGCTGCAGAAAAGGCGCGACTTAGTAAAGAAAAAGCCTTTACCGATCGAAAGCCGATCCAAAGATAAATTTAAAAAGCAAAACGGAAAACTTTCTAAAGAGCGAAAAACAAGGACTAGATAGATAGATGCCAAGTCGGAAGAGCCTACATGGGGCTCTGGCACGGCGGATCTTTATAGAGCCTATTTTGCCTTTCCTGGTGGGGTCCTAGATCAAATGTTTGACTCCGGAGGAGGTCAGGAAGACGAGAATCTTCTCTGGATGCTGGATGCAGGGTAGCAAGGTAATTTGATGATATGATTTCCTCACCAAGGATGTCCTTCCTGAGACGAAAGAGAGTATGTGAAGAGAGGATTCGTCACTCTCTAAACAGAGTCTTCATGTAAGGTCCGGTGAGAGGCCAATGCGGTGAAGGTGTTTTTTCAGGAGGTAGTGACCACTGAATATTCCTGTCAGGGTTCTTAGACTATTCCTGTCCAGGTTAGTTACGAATTTGGATTTCCTGGGGTGGAATTTGGGGAAGAAATGTTTGGTACAGTTCTGACCATGTGAATTGAGCCAGACTTCATTGGATTCGATCACGGATAGGCTTTTAGCAAAGTTCCTGAAGTGATTTTTGCTGATACCACAGAATGGTTCATGGTTCAGGGCCGACAAGTGGTGTTGTTGCGCCGGCTTTAGACAGTGAGTCAGCCGATTCGTTGCCAGCAAAACCCCTGTGGGCTGGGATCCAGTGAAGAATGACTAAGTTTTTCGTAGCAAGTTTATAGATGGCCATGAAGGTTTCCAGAACAAGCTTTGATTTTATGAGTCAAGACCTTTGATAGCTGCTTGGCTATCTGAAAATATAAATATAGTTTTGCCTCGTGTGTTAGAACTAAAGTTAATATTAGCGCACTGGTTAATGACAAAGAATTCTGCTTGGAATATGGATGAGTTCTTGCCAAGTCTGACTGAAATGTTCGCTCGAGGCGACTCTCCATGGATTCCAGATTCTGTCCCTGACTCCATCTTGGATCCGTCCGCATACCAGACGAGATCATGTTCTGATGGTTTGGGTTTATAATTTTCCCAGTCCTCCCTTGGCGGGATTACGATAGAGAAGTTTTTATGGAACCGTATTTCGGTAACATGTCGTCAAGAAGCATGCTGAATGAGCTTTCCAGCTCCATAGAGTCTAGAAAAGACAGATGACCTCCACGGTAGGAGTTGGGGTTGATGCTATTCGAATGGAACAGTCGATAAATACTCTTGCCTCCATTTGTATGTGTGTTTGTATGAGTGTTACACCCAATATGACACTAAGTGCCAAGGTAGGGGTGGAACGAATACAACCTGTCATACAGTTTCCAGCTATACGTTGAATTCGTTCTAGATTTTTAACTGTGGTGACCTCGTTAGTCTTCGTCCACCATACCAAATCAGCATAGGCCATTGCAGGTCCAGGTCTAACCACGAGCGAATAGAGCCAGTAAATCATCTGGGTCGAAGACCCCAGTTATTACCGCAGACCCGTCGGCAGATCCATAAGGATCTAGTGGCTCTGTTTATGGTACGTTCTATTTGAGAACTCCAGGACAATTTACTGTCCAGGACAATTCCCAGGTACTTGGCTTCCCGTGAGAAATCGATTGCTTCGCCATACATAATGGGACGAATGAGAAGGTTCAGTTTCCTCCTCTTTGTAAAAGGGATAATAGTCGTCCTTTTTGGGTTTACAGAAAGGCCTTCTTTATTACACCATCTCTGTACTGTGGATAGTACGTATTGCATTACTTCTGAAACGGTGCTTTCAGATTTTCCACTGACAATAATTGCTTCGTCATCAGCGTAACCTATGACATCAATCCCTTGACTTTCCAGGGACTGAAGTAGGTCGTCTATAACGAGGGACCACAGGAGTTGCGGGAGGACGCCCCTTGTGGGCACCCACGAGTTGTTAGTGCTGAGATTTCGACATCTTCGATGCGGGTCTGGATTATTCTTCCATTAAGCATCGACATTATCCATCTCCCTATGATTGGTGACAGATTCAGATGTTGTTAAGAGCCCTGTAGGTGGACTCAAAGGATGTGTAATTAAAAGCACCCTCAATATCCAGGAAAGCTACAAGACAGATTTCCTTTCGATTGATGGTGGATTCGATTTTGGTTACTACGTCATTAAGTCAGACTCAGTGGATTTACCCGGCTGATAAGCATGTTGAGACTTGCTAAGCGGAAAATACGGCAGAGCTTTGTCTCTAATATGTATATCAAACAACTTTTCTATGCTTTTAAGAATAAAGGACATGAGGCTGATAAGATGGAAGGATTTTGGACTTGAGGCCGGATTTCTTTCCCCCTTGGGTAGATATTTGACTGTTACTTTTCGCCAGGCTTTCGGTATGTAACCGTAGGCCAGACTGCAGCCGAACAGTTTTGACAGAGTGGGTGCTAGCGTGTCAGCTCCCTGCTGTAGGAATACCGGAAATATGCCGTCCTCTCCTGCTGCTTTGTATGGCTTCAGGGAAGATATGGCCCATTTTATGGCGTTGGGATTGCATTTTTCCAGTCGAATTTTTCCAGTCTTCTCTTGTCGGCAGGCATATCCGCTTGATTTGGGCAGACAGGTTTAATGTAAGAGAATCAATAATAATTGATCCAGGAAAGTGTGTTTTAAGTAAGAGCTCAAGTGTCTCTTTCTTATATTGTGTCAAACGGCCGTTTTCATCAGTGAGTGTACCTAATGTAACGGTTCTGTCAGAGGCAAGAAATTTATGTAGTCGGCAGTTGGAAGGTATTTCAGATATATCTTCACAGAACCGCCTAAATGATTCATTTTTCGCCTTTTTGATTTCTTTGTTATATGTAGTTGGTTGGTGAGCACTATAGTAGGACTGCCAGTCTCCATTGCGTTTTGCTTTGTTGAATAGTTTCCTTACTCCAGATCTCAGCTTTTTAAGGTCAGTGGTCCACCAGACGGTTTCGCTTTTTATGTTTTTGGTCTTAAGGGAGCAGTTTTCCTCGAAGGCAAGAGAAGATCTGACCCGGTCGGCAAAACGATCTAGTCTGCCTTTCGTATCAATTCGAGGTGTTATTCCATTGGGAGCGTGACTTAGGTGCTCTCTGTACGAGAGCCAGTCAGTGTTTCTCTTTGGATTGTATGACATATGGATGGGGTTAGCTTCAACCATATCAAATCGAATGTGCCGGTGATCTGAGCATGAGGTCCCTGCATAAGGGCAATGTTAAGACCTTTGGTATTCATGGTCTTAGATAAGACTGCCAATGATGAAGTTGTGATGAAGGTTGATTTGGACAACCTTCATATTAAATTTGTCGCTTTGAGGGGGCTTTTGTGTGCGCGTCCCCTCTTTTCCCTTCTCGTCCTCTGAGCTGTTCGAGCCGATTCCTGCTCAGAAGGGCAGGACCTTTGTCAGTTGCGGCAGTGGCGCCAGACAATGTCTGTCTGGGACCCAGACGTGTGAGTTTGCGTACCGGGTTAGGGTGGCTTGAACTGGCAGAAGGAGCAGAAGAGTTATTGTCTTCTTTTCCCATCTGCTGCATTTTGGGTTTAACAGCTGGTGTAGGAACAGGCGTTACCGTTTCCACAGGAGACTGTATAACTCCGGGACTTGACTCCGACCTGGAAGGTTCGGAAGTTCTATAAATATCAGCGGAGGAGCAGGCGGAAAACGATTGATCAGCCTCTTTAGGCACATGCTCGCTGCTGTTAGGCTCTGTGGTGTTTGGTGACTTCTTAGTGTAAGGATTCTTCTTGATCCTGAACCGAACCCGGTTCATATTATAGAACGGTTGACAGTTTAGGTCCTCAAGGAGTTTCACTGAACACTCATCCATCGAAATAGTCAAGGCAAGAGGCAAGACCCTGGGACTTCGATAACTTCCGAAGAATTTTCCAGTCCTTGGTAGGTAGAACTTTGTTCTGCGGTCGTAGTGACCGCAAAATGTCGTCAGCGGAATGGCCGGTGCCAGGGAAGTACGCCGTCGCCACACAGGGTTTGGGGAGGTCATCTCCTTCCACCATTCGCAGCTTGGCATTCTCCCAAGGCAGAATTTTATTTAAAATACTGGCTAGCCTGTCTCTGGTGTTAGCGTCAGAAAAGTTTACAGTTAGCCACCCAGGCTTGTAGGAGCAGCCCAGAAATCTTATCTGTGGGCCATCCTCGGGGACCTTATGCAGCTCCCTAATGATGGCATTTTCCACTGCTTTTTGGTGTACAGGGTCGAGATGACCATCTGGGAAGTTGTCTAGTAGGATTCCTACCTTAGGAGATCCCACCACATCAGCGAACAAGGGAGCATTTGGTTTTGCTTTCTTGTTCGGTCCGGCAGGTGAGTTTGTACTAAACCGAGGACCCTTGTTGGCTGTGGAAGCCTCGTTTGAAGCTGGCTCCTTGCCGCGTTGTAGGAGAGACCATCTGCTAGATGTCACTTGAGGTTTTTCCTGTTGGAGGTCGATAGTCGTTTCCTTTTTAGGGACAGATCTTCCATCCCTATGTTTTTAATTGATTCGGTTTCAGGAGCGTGAATATTTTAAAGGGGCTATCAGCCTGAATGGTCATCGGCACGGTACGATTAACACCACTAACCCAGCCCCAATGGAAAAACGATATTAATATATGCGTTTCCTTTATGATGCTGTTGATGCATGCATATATCCATATCGTTTTTGTTAAGGAATGCTTCTTATTCGTCGATTTTATGCAGAATGCCATATCGGAAATGCATTTGAGGAAAGAATCATCACGCATATTCGCAAGTTCTTTTGTTGCAAGAAGTATTTCAGTGTTGTATTATTAGAAGCGTGTTATGTAAGATATCGTTTTACATTTATAGATTTTGGAGCTTATGGGAGCCAGAGTGCTGGAGGTAACAAGTCCTTCTCTAGTAGTTTATCAAATTAATTAATATGCATTTTGGAACTTTTTTTAGGTGTTATCCAAGCTAGTCGGTTTGGAAAAAAACTACTGACAAATACTCTACCGATTCCACCACCAAACTACTTGCCGCATATTGAAGTCCCACACTACTTAGTAGCTGATGCTGCATTTCCATTGGTGAAAAATATAATGCGACCATATCCTGGCATGCTATTACCAGCAGATAAAGAGCATTTTAACAACAGATTGTCAAGAGCTCGGCGAACAATTGAAAATTCTTTTGGAATTCTGGTGGCTCGTTGGCGCATTTTATTGAATACGCTACATATGTACCCTGAAAATGCAGAAAAAGTTGTCTTGGCTTGTGTAGCGTTACCCAACGCGATTTTTTTTTTTAATTCAAGGAACTTGTTTATTTATGTTTATTTAAAACCAAAATCAATCAGATACCAAAAAAAAGATTTTGGTGATGGGCAGTTAAGAACGATCAAAGAACATTTTTGTTTTTATTTTCTTAAATTTCAGAAAAAACATAGGTCAATCGCCTACGCCTATTGTTTAAAGGAAGATTCGTCATATGATAGTCATACGTGTATGCTATTTTGTCGCAGAGATAAAATTAAAATTAAAAATTGAATTATTCTATTCTCTTAGGTTACCTTGGTACGTTTCATTATGCAGCGATTGACTTCGAACTTTTTTTATTAAGTGTTTGTGGGACGTAAGTTAAGTTAGTCATGTTTTTTTTTTGCTGTCTGTTTCCTGTTGTATCTCACTATATCGCTTATAATATTTATAGGTTGTTAAAGCAGGAGTCGAATGACTTTGTTAATTTTAAAAAAACATGTCCGGCGTATTGTCTTTAACATGGCATGGTCGTGATTAAATAATCATGCTTATTTTAATCACTTTAATAAACAAATTTCACTTCACTTTTAAAATTTTTAAAAGCATATATTTGAATGTTCACCTCATATATATCGATGGATGTATTCAGTAAAGCTCAGTAAAATTGTATTCGATATGTCAAATGAAATAAAGTGAGCGTAGTCAGCTTTACTTGTAGTAATTAAAGTTCCCCATGGAAATCATTAGTTTATTCCAATTCGCGTATTAAAACAATTCCTTGATTTGGTTATAAATACATTTAGAGGTACTAAATTTCCGAAAATGCATATCCCATGCTGCCAAAAAATTAGTAATATGACCTACAGACCAATATTTTCTTTACTGATTTTTTATTTTTCAAAATAGTAAAAGTTCCATTGATCTTAAATGTACTTAATCTTCGAAAAAGCACAGCATAGCTCTACAAAAATACTGTTTGCTTCACTTTCACTTCAGAATTGTTATATTAATATTATATTCAATATTTTATATATTTATTTTATAACTTTGTATTTGAATATTTCTATTATAGTTTTGTAAGCCTTGTTGCCTAAATTGTTAACTTTTCCATTTCTCTCTTTTTTCTCTATTATAATTTTAATGTAAGCATTTGTATCCAAATTCAATTTAAATTTAACGCTTATACTAACCTAAATCAAATTCTAAAATTTAATATTTAATTGAAATAAATAAATAAATCATTCATGATAACATTTACGTCATTATAGATACTTCAATGTAATCTTTGTAAATGTTTTAAACTAAATAAATAAATATCAAATATCAAAATTCTGCAGAAAAAAATGAAACCAAAAAACATTTTGAAAAAATTATATTTGTTGTTTTATTTATTTAGAGCTCATAAACTAATGCTTTCACTTTACCCAGACGTTCAGAAACTCTTTGAAATAATTCGTACTATTTTAATTTTCCTTTTTAAATTTTATTATTTATTTTTTGATCCATATTTAAAAAAATACCCTGGCAAATAAATTCTGGCTATTTTTTCTCCTTAGGCGAAAGAGAAAGTGGATTTTATAAGAAAAAAGAATGCTTTGCGACCTGCCCAATTTCATATCATAAAAAATCTTCAATTATAGAATTCACATCAGTGAATTGCATGAAACATGGCTTCTTTATATTTTCGGTGAAGACTCATATTAGGATGAACAAAAGTATTCCCTCATTTATTTGTTTGAATATCGCTTAAAAATTAATGTATTATTATTAGATATAATAATTGCTGTATTAAAAAGCAAATGCAATTATTGTATCTAATTATTTGCTTGCAACAACCATTAAATTTTTTTATTGTTGGTACCTCAACAATTTTTGAAATTGTATGATTTTATTTGTTTAACTCAATTTTAGTTCCCGTTTTCTTAAGTTTTGTTTTATTATTTAATAAATCAAAGCAATCCAAAATATTTCGATATTGTTTCATAATTTAAGTTCTTTATTTTATACCTAGTATCAGCTGAACGAGTTTCTGCATTTGCTAGATGCATTCTATCTGTGGTGTATGTTTCATTTTGGCCATTTCCGTGTTGGATTAGAGTCTATTTCCGGCATCTTCGTTTTTAGTTTGTTGGCGAGGTCGGTGAGGTGGCGGGGGAAATAGTGGTGGATTGACGAAGAAATCGTGGTGAATTGACGAATTTACCCATACTAGTTTAAAAATATGATAGTATGGGTAAATTCGTCAATTGTCTGGAATTTTTCTGGAATTTAGCTTGTAGGCAGTGTTTTCCACTAGAAAGTTTGGCATCTCTTTGCTTCTATCATCTCTGGTCTGGGTGCTCTAGAGCAGTGTAAGTGCACAGATCGTCCATAGCTATGCATATTTTGTGGAACACAAATGCACTTCCGATTGTTCGTGTTAATGAATGCAAATCTGTCTGCTCCGTAAACCTTAAAAGTCTCCGGAATCTACCCTTCATCAATCCAAAAGCATGTTCTACGGTCATTCTAGTGGCTGAATGTATGTAGTTGAATCTCCGCTGTGTATCTGTTAGATTACCATTATCCTTAAAAGGTGGCACTAACCAGCTTGTCGATGGAGTCACCAGGTATAAATGTGCCGTTGGGAAACCAATATGATTAGTCTTCAGCTCTTGAATAAAGATCAGATCTCCGGAGAACTCTGCAGTCATGAAGTGAACCTGGCTCCCCACAGCTAATACAACTGCTTAAAGAACGAAGCTATAGCCCCGTTTCCTGTTGTATTTAGTAGCATTCCTTTTGCGCTTTTGGAGCTTTTATATTAATGTAGGTACAATCTATAGCCCCAATCTCCTGAATCATCCTCTTAGTCTCCTCAGCAGCAGCTCCTTCTGGCTACTTCACATATTCGTAGCCAATGCTAACGAGCCAGGTGCTGACTCTTCGAAAAGCACTCCACGCTGTCGATTTTTTAACTCCAAATAAATTTGAAAGCTGCCGAAATGTCAAGGTGTTACTGATGTACCACACACTGTATAACTGACTGTATAACTCCGGGACTTGACTCCGACCTGGAAGGTTCGGAAGTTCTATAAATATCAGCGGAGGAGCAGGCGGAAAACGATTGATCAGCCTCTTTAGGCACATGCTCGCTGCTGTTAGGCTCTGTGGTGTTTGGTGACTTCTTAGTGTAAGGATTCTTCTTGATCCTGAACCGAACCCGGTTCATATTATAGAACGGTTGACAGTTTAGGTCCTCAAGGAGTTTCACTGAACACTCATCCATCGAAATAGTCAAGGCAAGAGGCAAGACCCTGGGACTTCGATAACTTCCGAAGAATTTTCCAGTCCTTGGTAGGTAGAACTTTGTTCTGCGGTCGTAGTGACCGCAAAATGTCGTCAGCGGAATGGCCGGTGCCAGGGAAGTACGCCGTCGCCACACAGGGTTTGGGGAGGTCATCTCCTTCCACCATTCGCAGCTTGGCATTCTCCCAAGGCAGAATTTTATTTAAAATACTGGCTAGCCTGTCTCTGGTGTTAGCGTCAGAAAAGTTTACAGTTAGCCACCCAGGCTTGTAGGAGCAGCCCAGAAATCTTATCTGTGGGCCATCCTCGGGGACCTTATGCAGCTCCCTAATGATGGCATTTTCCACTGCTTTTTGGTGTACAGGGTCGAGATGACCATCTGGGAAGTTGTCTAGTAGGATTCCTACCTTAGGAGATCCCACCACATCAGCGAACAAGGGAGCATTTGGTTTTGCTTTCTTGTTCGGTCCGGCAGGTGAGTTTGTACTAAACCGAGGACCCTTGTTGGCTGTGGAAGCCTCGTTTGAAGCTGGCTCCTTGCCGCGTTGTAGGAGAGACCATCTGCTAGATGTCACTTGAGGTTTTTCCTGTTGGAGGTCGATAGTCGTTTCCTTTTTAGGGACAGATCTTCCATCCCTATGTTTTTAATTGATTCGGTTTCAGGAGCGTGAATATTTTAAAGGGGCTATCAGCCTGAATGGTCATCGGCACGGTACGATTAACACCACTAACCCAGCCCCAATGGAAAAACGATATTAATATATGCGTTTCCTTTATGATGCTGTTGATGCATGCATATATCCATATCGTTTTTGTTAAGGAATGCTTCTTATTCGTCGATTTTATGCAGAATGCCATATCGGAAATGCATTTGAGGAAAGAATCATCACGCATATTCGCAAGTTCTTTTGTTGCAAGAAGTATTTCAGTGTTGTATTATTAGAAGCGTGTTATGTAAGATATCGTTTTACATTTATAGATTTTGGAGCTTATGGGAGCCAGAGTGCTGGAGGTAACAAGTCCTTCTCTAGTAGTTTATCAAATTAATTAATATGCATTTTGGAACTTTTTTTAGGTGTTATCCAAGCTAGTCGGTTTGGAAAAAAACTACTGGCAAATACTCTACCGATTCCACCACCAAACTACTTGCCGCATATTGAAGTCCCACACTACTTAGTAGCTGATGCTGCATTTCCATTGGGGAAAAATATAATGCGACCATATCCTGGCATGCTATTACCAGCAGATAAAGAGCATTTTAACAACAGATTGTCAAGAGCTCGGCGAACAATTGAAAATTCTTTTGGAATTCTGGTGGCTCGTTGGCGCATTTTATTGAATACGCTACATATGTACCCTGAAAATGCAGAAAAAGTTGTCTTGGCTTGTGTAGCGTTACCCAACGCGATTTTTTTTTTAATTCAAGGAACTTGTTTATTTATGTTTATTTAAAACCAAAATCAATCAGATACCAAAAAAAAGATTTTGGTGATGGGCAGTTAAGAACGATCAAAGAACATTTTTGTTTTTATTTTCTTAAATTTCAGAAAAAACATAGGTCAATCGCCTACGCCTATTGTTTAAAGGAAGATTCGTCATATGATAGTCATACGTGTATGCTATTTTGTCGCAGAGATAAAATTAAAATTAAAAATTGAATTATTCTATTCTCTTAGGTTACCTTGGTACGTTTCATTATGCAGCGATTGACTTCGAACTTTTTTTATTAAGTGTTTGTGGGACGTAAGTTAAGTTAGTCATGTTTTTTTTTGCTGTCTGTTTCCTGTTGTATCTCACTATATCGCTTATAATATTTATAGGTTGTTAAAGCAGGAGTCGAATGACTTTGTTAATTTTAAAAAAACATGTCCGGCGTATTGTCTTTAACATGGCATGGTCGTGATTAAATAATCATGCTTATTTTAATCACTTTAATAAACAAATTTCACTTCACTTTTAAAATTTTTAAAAGCATATATTTGAATGTTCACCTCATATATATCGATGGATGTATTCAGTAAAGCTCAGTAAAATTGTATTCGATATGTCAAATGAAATAAAGTGAGCGTAGTCAGCTTTACTTGTAGTAATTAAAGTTCCCCATGGAAATCATTAGTTTATTCCAATTCGCGTATTAAAACAATTCCTTGATTTGGTTATAAATACATTTAGAGGTACTAAATTTCCGAAAATGCATATCCCATGCTGCCAAAAAATTAGTAATATGACCTACAGACCAATATTTTCTTTACTGATTTTTTATTTTTCAAAATAGTAAAAGTTCCATTGATCTTAAATGTACTTAATCTTCGAAAAAGCACAGCATAGCTCTACAAAAATACTGTTTGCTTCACTTTCACTTCAGAATTGTTATATTAATATTATATTCAATATTTTATATATTTATTTTATAACTTTGTATTTGAATATTTCTATTATAGTTTTGTAAGCCTTGTTGCCTAAATTGTTAACTTTTCCATTTCTCTCTTTTTTCTCTATTATAATTTTAATGTAAGCATTTGTATCCAAATTCAATTTAAATTTAACGCTTATACTAACCTAAATCAAATTCTAAAATTTAATATTTAATTGAAATAAATAAATAAATCATTCATGATAACATTTACGTCATTATAGATACTTCAATGTAATCTTTGTAAATGTTTTAAACTAAATAAATAAATATCAAATATCAAAATTCTGCAGAAAAAAATGAAACCAAAAAACATTTTGAAAAAATTATATTTGTTGTTTTATTTATTTAGAGCTCATAAACTAATGCTTTCACTTTACCCAGACGTTCAGAAACTCTTTGAAATAATTCGTACTATTTTAATTTTCCTTTTTAAATTTTATTATTTATTTTTTGATCCATATTTAAAAAAATACCCTGGCAAATAAATTCTGGCTATTTTTTCTCCTTAGGCGAAAGAGAAAGTGGATTTTATAAGAAAAAAGAATGCTTTGCGACCTGCCCAATTTCATATCATAAAAAATCTTCAATTATAGAATTCACATCAGTGAATTGCATGAAACATGGCTTCTTTATATTTTCGGTGAAGACTCATATTAGGATGAACAAAAGTATTCCCTCATTTATTTGTTTGAATATCGCTTAAAAATTAATGTATTATTATTAGATATAATAATTGCTGTATTAAAAAGCAAATGCAATTATTGTATCTAATTATTTGCTTGCAACAACCATTAAATTTTTTTATTGTTGGTACCTCAACAATTTTTGAAATTGTATGATTTTATTTGTTTAACTCAATTTTAGTTCCCGTTTTCTTAAGTTTTGTTTTATTATTTAATAAATCAAAGCAATCCAAAATATTTCGATATTGTTTCATAATTTAAGTTCTTTATTTTATACCTAGTATCAGCTGAACGAGTTTCTGCATTTGCTAGATTCATTCTATCTGTGGTGTATGTTTCATTTTGGCCATTTCCGTGTTGGATTAGAGTCTATTTCCGGCATCTTCGTTTTTAGTTTGTTGGCGAGGTCGGTGAGGTGGCGGGGGAAATAGTGGTGGATTGACGAAGAAATCGTGGTGAATTGACGAATTTACCCATACTAGTTTAAAAATATGATAGTATGGGTAAATTCGTCAATTGTCTGGAATTTTTCTGGAATTTAGCTTGTAGGCAGTGTTTTCCACTAGAAAGTTTGGCATCTCTTTGCTTCTATCATCTCTGGTCTGGGTGCTCTAGAGCAGTGTAAGTGCACAGATCGTCCATAGCTATGCATATTTTGTGGAACACAAATGCACTTCCGATTGTTCGTGTTAATGAATGCAAATCTGTCTGCTCCGTAAACCTTAAAAGTCTCCGGAATCTACCCTTCATCAATCCAAAAGCATGTTCTACGGTCATTCTAGTGGCTGAATGTATGTAGTTGAATCTCCGCTGTGTATCTGTTAGATTACCATTATCCTTAAAAGGTGGCACTAACCAGCTTGTCGATGGAGTCACCAGGTATAAATGTGCCGTTGGGAAACCAATATGATTAGTCTTCAGCTCTTGAATAAAGATCAGATCTCCGGAGAACTCTGCAGTCATGAAGTGAACCTGGCTCCCCACAGCTAATACAACTGCTTAAAGAACGAAGCTATAGCCCCGTTTCCTGTTGTATTTAGTAGCATTCCTTTTGCGCTTTTGGAGCTTTTATATTAATGTAGGTACAATCTATAGCCCCAATCTCCTGAATCATCCTCTTAGTCTCCTCAGCAGCAGCTCCTTCTGGCTACTTCACATATTCGTAGCCAATGCTAACGAGCCAGGTGCTGACTCTTCGAAAAGCACTCCACGCTGTCGATTTTTCAACTCCAAATAAATTTGAAAGCTGCCGAAATGTCAAGGTGTTACTGATGTACCACACAGTCTTCCTGTCGCCTATTTTTGATTTTTCCCCATGTGAACATTCTGGTATAAATCCGGACTCCTAATCCCGAGCTAGTTAAACATAAGATTAATATTAAAATATAATTCACATATTTAAAAAACAAAAACTATTTGCATACCAATAAAGTATTCTACAGTTGAGTTTTGCAAGCGCATGTGTGACTTAAAGTCATCGTAGGAGTAGGCATCTATAGTTGCAACGAAGTCGGAACATTTTACGTGTTACGTGTTACATTTACATGTTAATATTCCGATTCTTTGGAACTGGAACTCGAACTGCAACTTGAGCTTTAACTGTCCGCAAAACAAAAAGAGAATGCATTGTACAATATCCCCTAAGCTGAAAGGAAGGCTCTACACCGCAGTTGTGCGTCCGGCACTCACATACGGTTCACAATGCTGGACAATTTACAAAAAGTATGAGGGCAAGTTGACAGCAGCTGATATGAAGATGCTTCGCATGACATCTCGAAAAAATTGGAGCACGACTGACTCAGTTGGTATTTTCATGTTACGACGAACCCCGTCAAAAAGGCAATGGCAATCAACTTTCCCGAACAATCGCGTAAAAGAGGTAGGCCTAAAAACTCATGGATCACACAAATGCAGAAACATTAGCATTTGATTGGCCTCAACGATGAAGAGATTCAAAATTGGGAAGCCTGCAGATATTTTTTGAGTTCGAACCGGCGAACCCAAAGACGGACCATTAGGAACGCAGTGCAGTGGGAGGGTAATGATCTCTATAATCCTGATCATAATCTCGTCTGGAGAGAAGAAGATCGCCCATACAAAGTTTTAGCCGCACCCACTTTTTGGATGCGTTTCTTAAAAAAAATGTGTATACCCTATCCTAAGGGTATATTAATTTTGATACATAGTTTGTAACACCCCTTAATATTCGTCGTACACCCACAAAACTAAGGCTATTTAGCAATTTCCGTCCGTCCGTACCTATCAACTACTTTTTGTGGGCGTTTTTCATTAAAATGCTGTTTTCTTTGAAAATTTTCATAGAAATCGAAAAAAAATGTTTAACAATATATTTAGCCAATTTCTTTTCCAATATATCGCCCATACAAAGTTTTTGGCCACGCCCACTTTTTGGGGGCGTTTTTTCAAAAAAATATTTTTTTTTCCATAAATTTTATAGAATGAAATAAAATGCTATCTATCATCTTCCTTATGAATTTTTTCTTTGGGGTACATAGGGATAAGGATAGGGTATCATACTGTTCGCCCCAAGCGGACTGTAGCCTTTCCTTATGTTTTTTTATAAATTTCATAGTTTCATCGTGTTTTTACATCCTTATGTTTATACCCTATCCTAAGGGTATATTAATTTGACGCATAGTTTGTAACACCCCTTAATATTCGTCGTAGACCCACAAAACTATATATATTTATGATCAGGACCAAATCCTAAGGCTATTTAGCAATGTCCGTCCGTCCGTACGTATCAACTTTTGAGGATTTTAAATTTATGCTAGGAAGCTGAAATTCATCCTCAGGGTCCCGAAATGGTAAAGTGTTAAAAGTTGTTAAAAAGCTGAAATATATATTTATGGTCAGGACTAAGACCTATAACTATTTTGGAATGTCCGTCCGTCCGCCTGACCGTATCAACTTTTGAGGCCTTTAAATTTATGCTAGAAAAATTTACGCTATTGGAGCAATTACTCCATTTGGTTCCGAAATGGTAAAGTGTTAAAAAAATTTAAATACGCTTACTGGTACGCCCACAATTTAGCAAAAAAACGTTTTAAAGCTGTAGTTGAAGAGATGACATTTACAAAATATGTAGACAGTAAACTCCTTCACAAGTTTCCCATATAAAGGTTTTTGCCACGGCTACTTTTTAAGGGCGCTTTTTTTTAACAACACATATATGTTGTTTTCATGAATAATTTCTATAGAAAAATAAAAAAAATTTAAAAGAATATTTATATCCAGATATATATATATAGATAGGCGCCCTCTTTTTGGGGGCGTTTTTTCAAAACAAACATTTTTTTTTATAAATTTCATAGAATGAAATAAAATGCTATCCATCAATCATATGCTTAACGCTTGTTTCTTAGGGGCATATATGTATATGGGTAGGATATTATACTGTTTATTCTAAGCGGACTATAGCCTTTCCTTCTTGCTGCTTTATTTTCGACTCCGATGTGGTCAATTGTTAAATTGTTATGGTCTTAAGTTTATGGACAGAAGAGAGTCCACCAAACCCCCTTTGGGCGAAGAAATTCTACTCAAAAAGGAATTGAAAGATGAAGGCCAAGAAATTTGAGAGTTTAACGAGACTCTGTTGGCAGAACTTAAAACCATAAAAAACAGGGAAGCTTATGCGCTTATTTATTCACGAATAAGTGCACAGTGGGGACATTTTACAATGATTGAAACTACCGCCGTTATATTCGCTAAGTATGTTGAGGCAAGCAAAAGGCTTAAGGCTGGTCACCAAGGTAAAGTCCAAGCAATTAAATCTGAGCTTAATAATGCCAAAAGGGTACGATTTAAGCCGAAGAAGTAAATACGGAAGAGTTAGAGACCCTGATCAGGAGCACATATCTCACTGTTCGGACATTAGATAGTGTGACGGCTAAAATGGCTACATGAAATATGGCACCCAAACCAAAAATTAAAAATGGCCCCAAAAATGTATATGGTAAACAACAATGAGATTTGGGACAGTTTTTTGTATTTTTGGGGACATATTTCATTTTGTTTGGACCCATTTTTTAGGTAACGGTAAAATTTCATTATGAAAAATTACCCCAAACTTTTAAAAAATAAAAGAAACATTTCCCCAACCAAAAATTAAAATGGCTTCAAAATTCGATTTATATTTTAAGATGAAAAAATGGCCCCAAAAATGTGTCACGTTAAATTCGGAAATGGCCCCAAACCAGATATCGCTGAATATTGCTATAAGTCAGTGGAAATAGATTAATGTATGTTAGTCACAATGCATTAACAATGTAATATATATGAAGGGACATGGTGCCACTGCAGCCCCCGGCATGTGGTGATCTCAAGCAGCAACATTGCTTGGACCGTGGATATTGTTGTACATTCAATTATTTAGAAAACTAAATGAAAAAATTAAATTAAAACGAAATATACGAAAAAAATTCTTTATTCGATAATTTATGTATGAATTGTAGACATATCAGTGCCTACCTTATTATTTTCAAAAACCATACGTACAAGATATGACGACGCAGTCATATCTTGTACGTATCAATTCTTCAATTTTTGCATCTTTAAAATAAAATTAATTTTGAAACATTTGGACACTCCGTTCCAGAAATGTTTGTTCCATTTCATAGGCCATTTTCAAAACTTTGGAGGGCATTACACGCCGAAGTGGTATGAGGGCGCCAATTTGTTTTTCAGATTTGAGTACAAAAAAAGATTTTGGTGATGGGCAGTTAAGTAAAATGTTGCAATGTAAATGTTGTAAAAGATTTGCCCTTGCTTTGCACTGACTTCTCCAACATATATATTTTACTATATTTTTATATGTTAATTTTTTTGTATGTATAATTTTTTGTTCTGCTATATACAGCAACTCTTTTTTTTTATTTTTATGCCACGGAATTTCTCGCATTTCATTTTTGAAAAAGAAAGAAGCTTTCAGATCACGTTGTACAAAGGCGAAAATGAAGGTAAAACCAAAACCAGCTTGTTTTGGCACTTAAAACTAAAATCGCCGTTAGTTACATTTCTGTATGGATGCATGAATGTAATAAAGGCAACGCCAAAATATGTCGACAGAACCAACCAACAACGTTGAGCAGATTACATTTACAGCTATCGTCAAACTTATATTTTTATTTGGTGAAGTTGCAATGCCAAACCAATATGATGTTGTCTGCTTTTTGAAAAGAGCGGAACGGAATGTTTCAAAGAAGAAATTTTGCATGAAATACTTTTTGATGCTTTAAGTTTATGTTTAGTTTATATATAATTTACTTTGTTTTTTTTTATAATATACATGTAAAGGAACATGTTGAGTATTGTTATATTGCTAAATAAAATTAATTTACAGTTTTATAGTAGATTTAAAATATTATAAATATAAAAAAGCACGTTTATCGATTTTCTAATTGAAATAAACTATTTTGTTTTACTTTATTTGATAATTCGCAGAAGTCAGTTGTGTGGCATGGTTCCACTACGGCATGAATGAATAGGTGGCCGTGATATAAGACAAAATCTAAAATTAAGGGTTGAAATCCCTCTATCACGCGTAGTGGCCAATCCAAGTACTTTTTTTGGAACAAACGAAAAGAATTAATAGAACCAGCGCAGTCAAGTTACCTTCAGTTTTATTTGAATAACTAAGAGAGCAATTTTTGTTCAGTTTTGCCTTTTATAGTATGTGAAGATAAGTGCATAAGTGCGATAGTGTTCTTAAACAATACTTCTTTTATGTAAATAATTAATCCATATAAATATATAAATGGAAAACCTATAAATCTGCCCTCAAAACTGGCAACTAACAATCTAGAATAAAATTCAAAACATATCTAAGATTAATATTAACAAATTCATTATGTTGCAATTCATTTAATATTTTTAACCCAATCAAATGAATGACATCGGATATCATTTTATCAGTTGGAATAAACTTGAGCACAAGTTGTCCGTTGTCGTATACTTCTCGAATGTAGTGCTGCTGGATGTTGATGTGCTTTGTTCGGTTGTGAAACAGGATTTTTTATCAACTTTTGCGCACATTGATTTTCGTCAAAAATTTATATAGACTGATCAACTATACTTTGTCCAACATAAATTAGCAGTACAGGGAAGATAGGGATGTTTGCCTCCCATCCGCACTGTTTTGTTTTCCGTAAGGTGCTATTCTAACAAAAGCTCTTACAGGGTTTCCGTACTAAGGATTAAATCAGCAAAAACCAGAAAGAATATTATGTTGGGCTACCATGCTTTTATTTTTATTGAAATTTTCATTTTAATTGTTTTATTTATAAAAAAATGAAACAAATTTATCTCTATGTTATGATGTCAGTTCATATATAATTTTTATAACCGTATGTACAGAAGACCTGTTAATTTTAGCGATGTTTGCATTGCGTCCTACCTTATGCAGTATTTTATCCAGCGTCGTAAGTTCGTTATTTGGAAAAAACTGACGCACAATTTGCCTGATGGCACACTTATTGATATCATCTACTTTTCTTTTAAATCAGTTTGGTTTTTCTTCTTTGGTGGCGAGTTGTGGCCTATTTTCGTTAAGAAGTCTATAATCTGTTCGCTTACCCAGAAAAAATATCACCTTTTATTTTTCAAATTTTGATGAATTTTTTTTTGTCGCGTCAACAATTTTTTTTTTGGCACTTAAGTCTTTGGATGAATTTAAAGCCATTTCTAACAAACGCAATTAATATTTTTCCTTAAAGAAAACAGATTATAATTTTGTAACTGCATTTTAACATGTTCTTCACATACTAAAAGAAATGTCAAAGATCTAAATAAGACCTCCACGATAACACTTATCATTAAGAACTTTTTATACCCTATCCTAAGGGTATATTAATTTTGACACATAGTTTGTAACACCCCCTAATATTCGTCGTAGACCCATAAAAGTATACATATTTATGATCAGGACCAAATCCTAAGACCATTTAGCAATGTCCGTCCGTCCGTCCGTATCATATCTTTTGAGGCCTTTAAATTTATGCTATAAAGCTGGAAATTAGAGCATTAACTCCTTAGGGTCCCGAAATGGTAAAATGTTAAAAGTTTTTAAATCCGCCCACTGCTACGCCTACAATTTAGAAAAAAAAACATTTTAAGGCTAAAGTTAGAGAGATATAGTATTGGAACCTTTACAAGATATGAGGGTACTGCCCTCCTTAGAAGTCTGCCATATAAGATTTTTTGTCACGCCTACTTGCGCTTACTAAAATGCTGTTTTCAGCGAAAATTTTCATAGAAACTGAAAAAAAAAGTTTAACAAGATATTTAGAAAATATTTTTTCCAATATATCGCCCATACAGAGTTTTTGGCCACGCGAATATTTTTTTTTATAAATTTCATAGAATGAAATGATATCCATCACCTTGTTAATGCTTTTTTCTTTGGGGCATATAGGGATATAGATAGGGTATCGTACTGTTCGCCCCAAGCGGACTGTAGCCTTTCCTTATGTTTTTGTAAGCTTTTAAACCTACAGCTCCTGAACATAAACCCAAACGGACATTGGTAACTCTGAATGCACATGAATTAAATGGGCGCTGAATAGCAGCAGCCACAGGCCAGTGTACACTCACATGTATGCTGAATAAGACGTGGGGGATCTACGTCACACTTTATGAGGGGTTTCTTTCAATTTAGTATGGTAGAAAAATATGGCACGCTAATGATTTTGAAAAAGCTTCCCCATAAGACGTATACTGTCAATTTATGAGAGTATAGCTCGTTGAATCCAAGTAACTTTAAGAAATGCCGAATGTGCACAACTCCTTCCGATGCAGTCGATAAAGCGACGTAATCTGCTTCAGTACTGCTTATGACAATGGTATTATGTTTCTTACTTCCCCACGTAATAGCAGCTCCCCACGTAATAGAACGAAAACGAAACCAGTGTATGACTCTCGGTCTATACTATTGCCGCCCAAGTCAGCATCGGTGGAGCCCTTTAATATTTCACATATCTGAATATAATTAAGTTTAAAATTAAGCGTCGAACTGAAGTACCTCAGCACATGTTTTGCATTATTCAAATGTTCTATATGTGGATCAGTATTGAATTGATCAAGCTTGCAGACCGAATGCATGATGCTCGGATGCAATTAAATACTCAAATAGGTTAAAGACCCAATCAATGTACCCCTTCTGATCCACCTTCTTGCATTTGGAACAGTCATGGCACTTTATAAACTTTGTTACTGGTTCCAATGTTAAAGTCATGTTAAAGTCCTCAAGTTGATTACGAATCAGTTGTTGCTGGGAAATTTGTAATCCGTCTCGCCAGTTTGTAATTTCCCTAGCAAGGAAATGGTCAACTGGTCCTTTGTCAACCACCTCGAATTGCCGACTAATTTTGCCCTTTACATCCACTAACGTCCCAAGATTAGAGCAGGCGAGTAGTGTGTCATCAACACGATGCTAATCTCATCTGGTTTTCGCAGCACACAAATACATGCATCTCTATAACACCTCCCAAATCTGAAGCTCTTTAAACAACAGATTAGCCCCTCATTCCAATTCCGGCCTGATTGTTTTAAACCGTACAATGCTTTCCTTAGTCTGTGCACTTTATTCCTGTTCTTTTTTTCGACAAAATTCTCAGGCAGGTACACATACACTTCCTCTTATAGATTCCCATTCAGGTAGACCAAGAATACATCCATTTGGTGCACGATCAAAATCCATCGAATCGATGAGTATCTTACCACAGGGAGGAAAATCTTCGTGTAGTCAACTTCGTATCTTTGGCTCCACTCTTTTGCCACCAATCGCGCCTTCTGATGGACTTTAACACCATTCTTGTCACACTTGGCGTTGCAAACCCACTTCGACTTAAAAGGAGTGAGAATTTCAGGTACATTAACCAGTTCCCATATCGGATTTCCTACTAGTGAGTTAAACTCCGACAAAATTGCAGCCCGGCACTTGTCTGCGTCTTGTCCTTGGAGAACCTGCTCGACGGTGAGTGGATTTTTTGACATTTTCTTGTGGTCACGCTGCATCAAACTAGTAAAATGTTTACCAGTCGGATTTCGGTAACGTAGCTTCATTCCCAGCTTCAAATCCCAAAAAATCGTCATCACTTTTAATTTTAACGCCACTGACATCCTCAGAAGGACGTAAAGCAGCAACACCTTCATTCGCACCAGCACCAGTAAGATCATCAAAACTAATCGCTTCACAAACAGCAGCAGCTATGTCGTTTCCTTCCTTCCTTCCTTTGACTCTTCAGCGTAACCCACCATAAAGCACTCATTTCCCTTGGCTGCAAATTGATTTTCGTGGGATTTTATCCAAAACAACACCTTTTCTGCCGAAATCCTCTAAATATGAGACAGTTGGTTTGCGAGCACACCATGCCTCATATGGTGTCAGTTCATACACAGATTTTGTTGGTGACCTGTTTCACAAGAATACGGCCGTGTTTATTGCCTCTGCCCACAACAATTCGGGCAAAGCAGAATCTATCAGCATGCATCATATCATTTCCACCAGTGTTCGGATAACCCGCTCAGCGGTTACATTTTGCTGCGGGGTGTATGGAACTGTAAGTTGCCTGCGAATGTCATCTTGCCTCAGGAACTCAGTGAAGTCGCGGTATATATTCCCCTTTTATCTGACCGGAGCACCTTTACTTTGTTACCCGATTCTAGATCCACAACAGCATTTTTTAAAACTTCGCTCTTATTTTTTATAAAATAAAAAAAAAATTTACTACTGAAGTCGTCTATAAAGGTGACGAAATATTCCGAAATACTACACTAAGAGACGATGTATTCATCGGGCCAAAAACGGTTTATCTCCAAAACCTTTGTGCTTGATTGACCTAAGCATTTAGGAAAGGATAATGCACTTCTTTTTACTTTTAGGCATACATCACACTCAAACTTTTTCACCTTTTTTACGTCCATGCCCCGAACCATACCTTTTCTGCAAAGTATCTCAAGGATATTTATATTTCAATGCCCAAACCGTCGATGGCAATCAATTATCATTTGACATGGCTTATAATATCATATTTTGCATTTTCACATAAGCAAATAAACTACCGCTTATTTTCAGCTGCATGACTTCCATCCAGCTAACTGATTTCACAAATGCTGATTTGTTGGAACTCTTATCTGCAATTATTTTCGGTTAGTTTGCTCACTGACAGGAAATTAGCTTTAGGTGGGAAACATATCACACACAGACACACATTGCCTCCTGAAGGTATCAAAAGAAATATAATTAATTCCGGCAAGATAAATTTCTGTATGCTCTTTTATGCAAGCGAAACGGAATCATTGAATTGTGTATAACTATATTTGGAAAGGTTAAGCAAAGCACAATTTATATTTTCTTTAACTGGCATGATGCAGCATAACGGCCTCTTTTTGGCATTGGTAGCAAAAAACAGAAGGGCTGTTTTTCCACTATACCGGTGCCTACGATCGCCGTATATTAGCAGAAAATGCTGTCTCATGTAGCTCTTCTATCATGTTATCACGGTCTATTCTTTTTTCTTCTTCAAATATACATATATGTTACTGAACCATGGTACTGGGCAAACTGTCCCGCGATTCAATGGCAGCAATGAAATTTTCGTAACTTTTTAGTAGTCGCGATAGCAAAATAATCGCAAGCAGTTCATCGCTCAATTTCAAGTCCTGCTCAGCAAGTTTTTCAGAGAATTTAAAAAATGTATATACCTTCACACGTTTTCAAATTTATTATTGATATAAAAATTGTAAGTTGATGTGCTGGGAGCCTTAAATTCGGATAGTTTGGTCTATGCGTCCTTCGAGGTCTTAGCCTTTTTTTTTTGTGTTTAGTAGTTGACTTGACTTAACAGACAATACCATCATTGCTAGCATTCTATACTGCTTACTGAGCTGCATCTGTCGGTTGTGATTTTGCACCTGACACATAGTCCCATAGTTAATTCGGGTGTAATAATCCTGGGCCCATAACCACTGTTGGAACAAACTATAAGAATTAATAAAAACAGCACAGTCAGTTCATCTTAAGCTTTATTTCGAATAACTAAGAGAGCAGTTTTGGTTCTGTTTTGCCTTTTATAGTAAGTGATTATTGGGTTTTTGTTCTTAAATAATGATGCTTTTATGTACTTACAGCCTTATTTATAAACGTTTTTTAAATAGTGTACAAAGTTATACACTCTTAAAAATACCTCTAAACGCAAAAACGTTATTTATAAAACTTATACAACGTTGCATGTAGGTTGTCTAACTTAAACGCGTTTGGAGGTTGTTTGGTGCGCGCCCAAGTGTGGTTTTGTAAGGAAATGTCATTTTCCATCCACTTGAACGAATTTTTCAGTGTAAAAATTATTTCAAATCTTCTATTCAATTATTAATGAGGATTTTAAAGTGTATATGCAACCGATAATAAATAGTAAGAAAAATAATTTGTGTAGCAGGGATACGGTAGTGTAGGAATCATTCGTGTGCAGTTCGAAGTTAAAGATGCGGTAGCGATTGTGTTGTTACGAAAAATAAACAACCACTTAAATTATATTAAAAAAAAGTTTACTTCGTTTGCATACGAGCTAAATACGAAATTTCCGAATCTCAAATAAATTCAATCTGTTTATCTACAAACAGCTGAGTTGTGTTTACCGATTCGGTCAACTAATTGTAATACATTTCGCCTTTTTGGTACTTTATCTGACACATGCACTGTATAACTAATATGTGTAGCAAAATATTTTATAAATACCCAGAATGTTTTATAAATGCCCAAGCAACTTCGTTGCTCCGCTCGGGGTGTGTGCTTTTCATCAGGCAGCCGCCTATGGCAACAGTACCTGGGTGGTGTCTGTGGGACTTATGTCATCCGTCCTTGTTTTTCATTTTAAAAAAATTGTTGATTGAATTGGGCCGTATGAAAGTCTCCAGTAAACTGTCCTATATCATATAGATCAGATGCATCTGGAAGTAAATACTAAAAATACAAAAGTGTTTCAGCAGCAAAGTTTATATGATTTGAATGTAACATGTCCACTCACTGACCGCCTTACTCCATATAACATTGTGTCTGCAATGTATGATGTATAATTTAAGAGGAGGGAAGAACAAGAATTTTCAAGTTTTTTTTTTTTATTTTATTATTTATTATTAAATGAAGTCAAAGTGATGATGTTTTATTTTAAAAGGAGGGAAGAAGAAAAATGTTCAAGTCTTTTTTATATTTTATTATTTATTATTTAATAAAGTCAAGTTTTTGTTTCCTTTTTAATAAAAAAATTATTTTAACATACTTTATGGATTTATAATGTTTATATTTATTAAAACTTCCAATATACGTTCTCGCCTATTAATATTATCTGCACCATGGTGGCTTTCGGTCTCTGGAATATTTGCAGCTTCATTTTCTTCTTCGAATTCGTTCTTTTGTTCTGTAAAATGAAGAAGTCTTCGAAAACGACTTTTTAATAAACCGAATGAATGTTCTACAATCACACGTCTGGATGAATGTAGGTCATTAAATCTCCGTTGCGCATTCGTCATTGTCCCTGAATGGTGGAACTGACCAATCAATACATGGATACCAAAATCTCGGAGCAAAAATGTGTTGTTTGGGAACAGTGAATGTACATCGTCGAAAGCATTCCTATATAAGTCAGACTTTCTTAGGACCCGATTGTCATGTGAACTGCCTGGTTCACTACAAAAGATGTTTATAAATTTCTTTTTAGCATCCACTACAGCCTGAAGTGAAAAGCTATAAAACCGTTTCCTTTTAAAATAGCATTCTTTCCTGATAGACGGAGCCTTGATTCGTATGTGGGTACCGTCAATACATCCTAAAATTCCACCAAACTTTGTTTTGAACTCCATAAATGATGCGTTTTGTAATGCTTCCTTTGCATTTAGCCATTTAATTGAAATGAGCCACTCCGTTACTCTCTTTACTATGTTCCATGTTTCGCGAAAGGTATTCGTATTTGCCATGTACCAAAGAAATACGTATACTTCTACTTCAGAACAAGTTTTCGGCAACCCTCCCTGTGGTGTTATACTGAACCTGTATGAGAGCGCATAGCTTTCTAAAAGTAGTTGAAAAAATAAGTTTTTGATCACCACTAAATTACAATTATTGTAACCTACCTAAATATTAGTACCTGTGTACCTGTGCAGTTGAACGATACAGTTTCAAATGCCTTTTAAAATCTACATTGGTGTAGCTGTGAATTACACCAACAAAATCATTAACTGTTTGATGATTAGGTGAAGTATTCTCGTCATTTAATATATAGATGCATTTGAGCTGCCCTCGTCAAATATTGATACTCCTGATGAGCTGTCTCCATTGCCGTCACTATTGCTTTCAAAAAGAAACTTTAAAGTAAACATATTTTTAAACAATTAACTCTGAATTCAATAAATTAAATATTGTACTTACATTCGAAATACCATTTGGGGTTTATTTGGTTTATTTTTACATTAACGTCATCAGTTGACAGATGTAAATATCAGAAGTACCACAACACATAATACAATTTTTTCGATGATCTCGATAGGTTTGTTATCAGCGGCTGATCCATATAGATCACAAGCGGTAATAAAAAACGCCTAATAATGGGTGATCCAAGTAGAGATACTTTTTTCAATAGCTTTTTTGACAGATCACGTGTGAGTCGTGTCATGCTGTCATGTTATTTTTGTTTAGTATTGTTTGGAATTTCATAATAGAAAGACTTACGCGTGAACAACGTTTACAAATTGTTCAACTTTATTATGAAAATTCACGTTCTGTAAGGAATGTGTTTCGTGCACTTCGCTCAACTTATTGTCAACATAATCGGCCTACTGAGCGTACTATTCGCAACACCATCACCCATTTTGAGACCCAGCATTCATTATTGGACCGAATAGACCACGTGAAGAAAATATAGCGGCCGTAGCTGAGAGTGTACACGAAGACCATAGAGAGTCGATTCGGCGCCGTTCGCAGCAACTCGGACTGACTTATGGAAAGACTTGGCGCATTTTACGTCAAGATCTTAAATTGAAAGCGTACAAGATACAGCTTGTGCAACAACTGAAGCCGCTCGACCTTCCCAAGCGACATCGCTTCGCTATATGGGCTCTTGAAAAGTTCCAAGAAGATCCGACGTTTTCGAGGCAAATTTTGTTTAGCGATGAGGCCCATTTCTGGCTCAATGGGTATGTAAACAAACAAAATTGCCGCATTTGGGACGAAGAGCACCTGAAGAGATTGAAGACCTGCCACTTCATCCAGAAAAAACAACGGTTTGGTGTGGTTTGTGGAATCATCGGTCCATATTTCTTTAAAAATTATGCCGGTGCGAACGTAACCGTCAATGGCGACCGTTATCGTGCCATGATAACCGACTATTTGATGCCTGAAATTGAAGCTCGTGATCTCGGCGACATTTGGTTTCAGCAAGACGGCGCCACTTCCCACACATCGCATCAATCAATGGACTTATTGAGAGAACGTTTCGGTGAGCACATAATTTCACGTTTTGGGCCGGCCGATTGGCCACCAAGATCGTGTGATATCACACCGTTAGACTTTTTCCTGTGGGGATATGTAAAGTCAAAAGCTTATGCCGACAAACCCGCTTCGATTCAGGCCTTGGAGGAAAACATCACGCGTGTCATTCGCCAGTTACCAGTCGAAATGCTCGAACGAGTAATCGAAAATTGGACTCAACGGATGGACCATTTGCGACGTAGCAACGGCCAACATTTGATAGACATAATCTTCAAAAAATAAATGCCAAAGAATGTTCTTTCAAATGATAATAAACATTCTCCATTAAATTTAAATTTTCTGTGTTTTTTTCTTTAGAAAAGTAGGGAACCTCGAAATGGATCACCCTGTATATCTGTGTATATATAAATAAATAATAAAAAACGGAATTATTTGTTTCTGTTTATTAAAATAATGTATATTATTTTATAAGCATCAAAAATACTTTACAAAATGAGTATGCTTGGGAAAAAACAACCACAACATTACGAAAAAGGTAAAACAAATTAAAATATCTAGTCTTATGTACTTCACAGGTTAAGTTAAACTAACCATGACATTATTTCAAGAAAAAATAACTTTCAATCGTTGTCTGTTTTCGGCTCTGCAGATTTTGAACTGACAGCTTATCTTCAAGATCGTCTATTATAACTGCAACCTCCGAATGTCAAGCAAAATATTGTCTTAAAATTCCAATAGAATTATACGCTTTCTTCAGTATTGGTTTCTGAGGAATACGACCAACATTTCATCATCAGAATTGGAATCAGCAGGTTGCACGGTAGATGCGGATAGAACTTCATTCACTATGTCATCGCCAGTCATGTTCCCATAGCAAGGTATTTCAATGTCCAAATCTGCGAGAGAATCAATCCCTTGTCTTATATCATCCGGATTTCATTTACGAGCGAGACATTTCCAGCAATAAACTTGACTTTTTTAAAGCAATTTTTGATAGTTGTTGGGCTTACTATTATTTTTAATGCTTCAAGTAAATTAATTTTTTTAGAAATTTTTTTTTATCGATAGACCACTATCTAAACGGAGAAGCATCATCGACAATTAAGAGTACCTTCGTATTTTGTTCATTAAATTTTTTGTCAATTTCTTTTAAAATTTCGCTCCCAATTGTAATCGTCTTCCAAGCCTTTGTATTAGCATAACATTTCATGGGAACAGTACAGTTCCGAAAGCATCTAGGATTTTTTGATTTTCCTATACAGAATGCCATTTTGTCATTTCCAGAGGAGCTGATGGTTTTTCAGATCGATTTGCCAAATTTCCCGTTGGCAGTGCTTTAAACAATAATGCAAATTCCTCTGCATTGTAGATATCGTCTACCGCATATTCTGACAGATATTTCGGCAATATCCATTCCTCTGCGCCATAAGTATCGCGTGAATTTTTTTCCCCGTGGACATTTTTAAAATTAATATTTTCTCTTTTCTTCCACTGCTCTAACCAACAGCTTGATGGATCAAATTCCACTTAAAGCATAATTGATAGGGCCTTAGCTTTATCAAGCAGAAGTGGGCCAATAACCGTGGCGTTCTTGGTTCTCATGTCTTTGAACCACAATAAAAGGGCATTTTCAACATATTTTTGTGCTCCAGTTCGCATCCGTTTCTTTGAAAGGTTGAAAGTTCTTTTTGGTAGATATTCCTTGCTAAAGTTGACTGACTGCATTGAAACTCCTCACATAATAATGTTCAGGATGCACCCGCTTCAACTCTATCCAAAATTTGTTGCTTGCTTTCGAATGGCAAACTCCGGCATTTCTTGGGTTCAGATGTCTAAAATTGGAGATTTTATTTATTATCTACAGGCATATGTGTTGTAAATATTATGTCAGTCATAGGTTTTGTGTCGACACTTTTTTGTGTGGTAGGACATAAAGAAATAAAATAGGCAATGGAAATCGTCAAAATAGTGTGGGAAAAGGCAAAGATTGAGAGTAGACCCCTCTGAAATTAATTGGTAATTATTTTTTTCAGTTAAGCGGAGTCCACAATACATGAAAAATTGCCTTAAATAACAGAAATTTTCGTTTTGTTTTTAATACAAATTTTTAAATTTTTTCACTGGGGCGCGACACATTTTTGGGGCTTTTTTAAATTTTTTTTTGACTTTTCCATACAAAGAGGCTGCGTGGAAATAATTTTAAAAACGTGTCCAATTCACTCATACCCCTATCCACATTACAAAGATGGAATAGTTTCAAGTGGAACAATCATTGGAACTGTGGTATCGACAGACCAAATGTTTTTTATTTCCGTTGTGAGCGGCCCAATATCTTCTGTGGTTTCCCTATCGAAAATCTCACCCTTTTGTGATTGCTCCATTTGTTCAGTCAAATTGCCACTTTCTTCCATATCCGCATCTACTTGGTCTTCATCATCTCGACCAAAGCTCGAGTAATTTGACTGAGATTATTTCTTTTCATACTCCGAACCACTATTATCGAAATCCTCCGACTCGTCTAAGGTAGCATACAGGACGTCATCTATTTCGCTTTCTTTCAAACCTCGGTTGGAAGACATACTTTCCTGCATAAAATAAATAATCGTATAGCAACAAATAACAACATTCTATACTGCAGGGACATTTAGTCCCAACAGATGAAACTGCTGGGTATATTGTCGCAAAAAACTAAAATGCACAAAAAAACAATTAATATTAGTTGTTTACTAGTAATATAAGACAATATTTATTTATAATAAATGACTTGTTATTAAAATCTACAAAAATGTATAAATTATAAAACTAACATCAAGTTATAGTTAAAAAAAAAGAATTTACACACCAATTATTGAGACACGTGCCAAGAACTGACAATTACCAAGAACTGTTGTTTGAAAACACTGCATGGGTAACATGATATTAAAGTTTCATTTAAAAACACAGAAAAAAGCCAACTGCAAGTAATTTCCTTAATAAATTATCCCAGTAGGATTTTAAAAATTTTCTTGGGATGTATTTTCCCAATCGGTTCGAAAGGGTTAAATGTATTTCTGCATTGAAAATTAGTTCTACCACACAACCATTATTTTATATTGATCTAACATCTTATAAAAATTAATTAAAATAGCGGCATTTACAATTATAACAAATATACCGCGAATTAAGAAATTCTCGCAATCCAAAAACTCACGAATGAAAAATTCCTTCGAATATAATTGACACATCTTGCTTCTAGCATTTACAACCCAGGTCCACGGATATCTGCGACCAAAAAATTTGTCATATGAATTAAATGTCAAAAATTACAAACATTCCCATGTTCGCAATTCGCTCTCATATGCATCTAGGTAGTGTGAACGTTTTAACGAGTTTGCGAAATATTTTTGTGTAAACCTCCGATGTCAGTGCGGTGTGAATAGGGTATAATACTTCGGAAACACAAAACTAGTTATACATGAAATTTCAATTAAATGCATTAAACTTGTGTTTAACACGCTTTCACAGATAGGTTCTATGATAACAAAAGCCTCAGATGGCTCATGATACTTATCTCCAAACTTATGAGAAGTGAACAAATGCACAACCAGTAGAGGGAAAGTTATCTTCTTCCTTTGCACAAAGGAAAGGGACATACGCAAAACTGTGATAATTAAGTGTGTGATACCACACATGAAGATCGTTGAACGGGTATTAGATGGTCGCCTAAGACAAATAATACGGCTGTCTGATGACCAGTGCGGATTTGTCGCGGGTAATCAACTACAGATGCAATCCAAAGTATAATGGAAAAGCATATTTTTCTGTTTGATTTTCAAAATTCATTCGATAGACAACCAAGAGATCTGATATGGGCAGCGCTAAGACAACATGGAGTTCCTGAAACCTAAGTACAGATGATCATGAGGGAGCGAAGACAAAAGTCAGATGTACCGCAGGAGTCACCGATGAATTTCCAATAAAAGTCGGTGTTCACCAGGGAAGTGTCTTAAGTCCTTTTCTCTTTATCACGGTCCTAGATTATCTGCTTGAGGGAAAAGTGACGGACCCTAAAGGGAATAAGTTATTCTTTGCTGTCGATGGAGCCATCATAAGTGATGATCAATCTTCCCTGCAATGAGGACTTGATGTTTGGGTGGATGTTTTAGAAGGGAATGGGTATCGTATTAGCCAAAAAAGAGATGTTTGGGTAAATGTTTAAGAAGACAACACAGAAGATGTTTGGGTAGATGTTTAAGAAGGCAATGGGTATCGTATTAGCCAATTCTCTGACCCAAGTCAACACATTTCAGACATTTATTTGAATCGGGTGGTGGTTTCCAAGTGCGAAGAGTTCAAATATATGGGATCAATGATCAACAGCGAAGAAACCGTTGATGACGACATCAATCATCATGTATAGGGCGGATGAAGTGGCAATCAATGCTGGACAATGTACAGCAGAAACATCAGCATTTGAACCCGAAGGCGGACCAGTAGGAACGCAGTGCAGTGGGAGGGTAATGATCCCTATAATCCTGATCATAATATCGTCGTTAAATGGGGAGCAGAAGATCGCCCATACAAAGGTTTTGGCCACACGCACTTTTTGGCGTTTTGTCAAAAAATTTTTTTTTTATATAAATTTCATAGAATAAAATAAAAAGTTATTCATCGTGGTTTTACATTAGAAGTGTTTTATATCCTTATGTTTTAGATTACGTTTGTAAGTAAAAAAAAATATTAGGAGTTAACGGCCCATATGGGACCTAAAGCCTAGCTGCTCCAAGCATTGTGTTTGCGAAGTTATATTTTTGACACGAATGGCGGGACAGGTGGTACAGGTCGAGATTTGAACTGGCGACCTCTCGCTTAGTGGTCCAACGCACAGACGATTGTATAGCTGTTGCTACGATTGATGGTAGTGCCCCAAATAATCTTACAGTAGCGTCATGGTCAACTAAACCAACAGCTGCACAGCTGTGCAATTGTTCTTGTATTATCACTCCAGCCACAGCACAACCGCGATATACTTATCGTGTAGCAATTGTTCAGTAGTAGCCAGGGCTACTAAGAATATGCCAACACTTTAGTACATGCTTAGTAATACATTTCCTCAAGTGAACCGCCAAAGGCGAGGTTGCAGGTTGGTCTCTTGAATTCGAGGAGTCGAATTCCGCGCACAAGACGTTTATTTGAATCGTAATTATATCACATTGCCATTAGCGCAGATAAAAAGAAAGAACACAAACAAAATTCTTTTACCCCGTCTATTCCTATACCGTATCCTAAGGGTATATTTATTTTGATATATAGTTTGTTACACCCCGTAATATTCGTCGTAGACCCCTAAAAGTATATATATTTATGGTCAGGGCCAAGAACTATAACTATTTTGCAATGTCCGTCCATCCGCCTGTCCGTACCAACTTTTGAGGCCTTTAAATTTAAATTTTTGACAATTGGAGCAGGTATTCCATTGGGTTTCGAAATGGTAAAGTGTTAAAATATTTTAAATACGCTTAAGAGATGACATTTACAAAATATGTAGACAGGAAAAATGAAAAAAGCAAAATAAAACAAACAAAAACACAGTATTTAAAACATTATTATTACCAGTTTATAAAACAGGTACGTATAAAACTTTTGCAATTAATTCTTTTACCCCGTCTATTCCTATACCGTATCCTAAGGGTATATTTATTTTGATATATAGTTTGTTACACCCCGTAATATTCGTCGTAGACCCCTAAAAGTATATATATTTATGGTCAGGGCCAAGAACTATAACTATTTTGCAATGTCCGTCCATCCGCCTGTCCGTACCAACTTTTGAGGCCTTTAAATTTAAATTTTTGAAAATTGGAGCAGGTATTCCATTGGGTTTCGAAATGGTAAAGTGTTAAAATATTTTAAATACGCTTAAGAGATGACATTTACAAAATATGTAGACAGTATGCTGATTCACAAGTTTCCCATATAAAGGCCATCCACGTCTACTATGTTGTTTTCATGAATAATTTCTATAGAAAATGGAAAAATTGTAAAACAAGACTTGTAGCCATATATATATATAGCCAGATATAAATATAGATTCACGCCCCCTTTTTGGGGGCATTTTTTCAAACGAAAACATTTTTTTTTATAACTGTCATAGAATGATATAAAATGCTATCCAACAATCATATGCTTAACGCTTGTTTCTTAGGGGCATATAGGGATATGGATAGGATATTATACTGTCCGTTCTAAGCGGACTGTAGCCTTTTCTTATGTTTGTTGTAGATTTTAATTTTTTTCATGTTGGTTTGTTTTGTTTCTCTTATCTTTTCATAAGACATTAACCTCCTTGGGGTATGTTAGTTTTTCTTGCTGCTTGATTTTCGACTCCGAAGTGGACAATTGTTGAATTGTCTTGGTTTTAAGTTTATGGACAGAAGAGTGTCCACCAAATCCCATTTGGTCGAAGAAATTCTTTGACTCAAAAGAAGTAGAAAGATGAAGGACAAGAAACTGGGGCCCTTATTTATTCACGAATAAGTGCACAGTGGGGACAGTTTACAAGGCTTGAAACTACCGCCGCTATATTCGCTGAGTATGTAGAGGCAAACAAAAGGCTTAAGGCTGGTCACCAAGGTGAAGTCAAAGCAATTAAATCTGAGCTTAATAATACCTAAAGGGTACGATTTAGCTTACATTGCAGCCAGTACAACCGAAGAAGTAAATACGGAAGGGTTAGAGACCCTGATCAGGAGCCCATATCTCACTGTTCGGACATTAGGTAGTGTGACGGCTGATATGGCCCCCATACCAAAAATTAAAAATAGCCTTATATGGAACACAACAATGCGAAAATATCTGTAATTTGGGGCAATTTTTTTGGGGCCATATTTTAATTTGTTTGGACCCATTTTTAAGGTTACGGTCAAATTTCATTATGAAAAATACCCCAAACTTTTCAAAAATAAATAAAAAATTTCCCCAACCAAAAATGAAAATGGCTTCAAAATTCGATTTATATTTTAAAATGAAAAAATGGCCCCAAAAATGTGTCACGTTAAAATCGAAAATGGCCCCAAACCAAAAATCGCTTAGTATTGTTATAAGTCAGTGAAATTAGATTTATGTATGTTGGTCACAATGCATAAACAATGTAATATATTTATATATATGTATGAAGGGATATGGTGCCACCGCAGCCCCCCTGCCTGTGGTTATCCCAAGCAGCAACTTTTCCTGGACCGTGGATATTGTTGTACATTCAATTATTTAGAAAACTATATGAAAAAATTAAATTAAAACAAAATTCTTTATTCGATAATTTATGTATGAATTGTAGACATATCAGTGCATACGTTATTATTTTCAAAAACCATACGTACAAGATATGACGACGCAGTTATTTTGCTTCTTCAATTTTTGCATCTTTAAAATAAAATTAATTTTGAAACATTTGGACACTCCGTTCCAGAAATGTTTGTACAATTTCATAGGCCATTTTCGAAAATTTGGAGGGCATTACACGCTGAAGTGGTATGAGGGCGCCAATTTGTTTTTCAGATTTGAGTACAAAAAAAGATTTTGGTGATGGGCAGTTAAGTAAAATGTTGCAATGTAAATGTTGTAAAAGATTTGCCCTTGCCTTGCACTGACTTCTCCAACATATATATTTTACAATATTTTTATATGTTAATTTTTTTTTATGTATTATTCTGCTATATACAGCAACTCTTTTTTTTTATTTTTATGCCACTGAATTTCTCGCATTTCATTTTTGAAATAGAAAGAAGCTTTCAGATCACGTTGTACAAAGGCGAAAATGAAGGTAAAACCAAAACCAGCTTGTTTTGGCACTTAAAACTAATATCGCCGTTAGTTACATTTCTGTATGGATGCATGAATGTAATAAAGGCAACGCCAAAATATGTCGACAGAACCAACCAACAACGTTGAGCCGATTACATTTACAGCTATCGTCAAACTTATATTTTTATTTGGTGAAGTTGCAATGCCAAACCAATATGATGATGTCTGCTTTTTGAAAAGAGCGGAACGGAATGTTTCTATGAAGAAATTTTGCATGAAATACTTTGTGATGCTTTAAGTTTATGTTTAGTTTATATATAATTGACTTTGTTTTTTTTTTATAATATACATGTGAAGGAACATGTTGAGTGTGAAGGAACATGTTGAGTGTTGTTATATTGCTAAATAAAATTAATTTACAGTTTTGTGGTAGATTTGAAACATTCCCTTACATCATGACAAAAATCTCGAATTTTTTTTTAATCTCGAATGCAAAAATCTCGAATGTTCAAAATTATCGAAAGACTATATCTCAAAAATAAAAAGTTAATTCGAGATTTTTTTTATCTAGTTTGAGTGCTAAATTTCGAATAAAACATATATCAAAATTTAACAAAACAAAAAATAACAGATAATTCATTATAACAAATAACTAAAATAATAACTTAAAAATCGAATAAACATAAATATAATTAACTATACAACACCGTATTATCACAGACTATCCCAAACAATACTAAAGTTAAATGCCTTTTCAGCTGATATCTAGCGGCCATCATGGACAATGTAGGTACTGCACGTGATTAATAGTTTTCAAGAGCATAGGCGTTTTTAATTTTCCTCAGATGATGCATATTGATCATTGATTGGGTTCATGTACAGTTGTTGCCTTGCATGCAAACCACAGATGAGGAATTAACCAGGTAGTCAACTCTGCAATCCCCTGTCACTTTCAACCCGCAAAAAATATTTAACGGCCGCAAAATCCTCTCCAATTTTCCCATCTGTGAATACGTGTGAGCCAGACACATGAAGTTAAATCTAATTTACTAGATTAACCGCCAAAAACAATTGTGGGGAGTTTTGCCACATATCCAAATTGCAACAACAAAACAGCTGGTCATGGCGGATGTGTTGGGAAATAGGAAGTGCTGCGAAGTGTTGAGTTTATGTGATTCAACTTTTATAGCTATTTTAATGTAAATGTTTATAAAGAAACAAAAAATTAGTTACCTAATAAAGTTGTTACAATTTAATTTTAATATTTTTGGCGGTTGTAAGAAATAGTTCTCAGTTATCTATGTAATAAACTTCGTTTGCATGAAAATTCAGGTTGCGAACACACTCTTTACGACTCTACACTACTCTCCTACTCAAAACATGTCTCATATCTTGTTTTGAATTGCATTTTTGTTCCTTCTAGCTACCCCAATATTCATTAAGCACTGACGGAAGTGTTTTCTGTGTATGCGACTTCTCCCGGCCAATGCAACATTGATATTGGTTTGAAGAATAAAATGGTGTGCTTATAATATTTTCATTCTTTTTCCACTCATTAAACTATAGCAACCAATTTTAATCTTATTTCCGCTTTGTTTCATGTTCAAGAAAAAACATCTGTTCCCTTTTTAAATATCAATTACGTCCTCAATTTTAAAGCAAAAATGCGATAAAGAGAGCCAAACGTCAGATTAATCTATTTTCTTCGGTGGAAACGCTGAAAGATTAATTTTGAATTTTTTGTGCTTAATCACGGTTTATTTTTAGGTGTGTAAGTTATACTTAAATTTATTGTCAACCGAAAATGTATGATCAACTTACTTATTATATATTAGTCACGTTAGTCAATATTATTTTGATAATTCTTTATTAAAAATTGGAATAAATTGGTTAAAACATAGATTTATTCTCAATATTATAATATTTTATTATGTTATTAGTTGTGTGGTAAGTATGTTTTTATTAATCCGTATTCACCGCATATTTTGCATGTTAATTTTACACACCCATGAGGTGTAATCTACTGCAATTCATCAACTGTTCCCAACTTCTTGCTATAAAAAATGACATTTCTTGGCGGCGGTCATTAGCCACATATAATTCGATTCATGTGTGCGTGATTCCCATTTGATTTGCACGTAAAAACCCATATGAGTGCAAATTATGTGGGGCTTATCAGTTTCACTTAGCTTGTAGATTCGCTCTCGAGTTGACTATCTGATTAATTCCTCATCTGTGATGCAAACCAATGATCTATATAGATTATCTAGAGAAAATTCAAGAATACCTAATAATTGTAGTAATCTCGAATTAATATTAATTTTTGAGACATTGTAATTAAATGAGTATTAATTCAAGATTTTTGTTATTCCAGATTATGGTTTCGAGATTTTTTTAATTTGAAATTTTTACGTTCGAGATTTTTGTTTTCGATATTTTTTTTTTCGAGATATCGTGGTAAACCCACATTATAAATATAAAAAAGCACGTTGATCAATTTTTTAATTGAAACAAACTATTTTGTTTTACTTTATGGGATAATTCGCAGAAGATAATTGTGTGGCATGGTGCCAATGCAGCATGAATGAATAGGTGGCCGTGATATAAGACAAAATCTCAAATTGAGGGTTGAAATCCCTATATCACGCGTAGCGGCCAATCCAAGTACTTTTTGTTGGAATAAACAAAAAGAATTAATAAAACCAGCGCAGTCAAGTTACCTTCAGTTTTATTTTGAATAACTAAGAGAGCAATTTTGGTTCAGTTTTGCCTTTTATAGTATGATATGATAAGTTCGATAGTGTTCTTAAACAATACTACTTTTATGTTAATAGTTAATCCATATAAATATATAAATGGAAAACCTATAAATCTGTCCTCAAAACTGGCAACTAACAATGTAGAATAAAATTCAAAACATATCTAAGATTAATATTAACAAATTCATTAAAGTCGTTTTGTTTGCAATTCATTTAATATTTTTAACCCCAGCAAATGAATGACATCGGATATTATTTTATCAGTTGGAATAAACATGAGGACAAGTTGTCCGTTGTCGTAGACTTCTCGCTAAGGGTCAGCGAAAAAAAAAAAGGAAGCAGCTGAGCGGTCAGCGGCGCAAAGAAGCTCCACAGGCTGAAGGCGTAAGCACTCCGGTCGGCTCTTCGGTTGGGTCTATGAAACGGGATAGGTCGGTGGAAGTCTCACAAATGGAAGCTGACCTGACCATTACATCAGGCAATGCCTCCTCTTCTGCTGAACCGAAAAACAAGAAGAAGTGACCAAGCTCGTTAAGAGATACAACCCTCCTCAAGCTCCTGTGTCTGCCCACGCCCTGTCTCTAAATGAAGTCGGTGCTTCTACCAGCAAAGGTAGTAGCATTGATGGATGGAAGTGCACCTCACCCTTGAGTATGAGTAGAGGAAGTGCACCTATTGTTGGTGCTGCCCGTGCACTGGTAATGGATGAGGTGTTGTGACCAATACTGCGTGCAGCACTAGTGGACAGAACTTTGTCGACATGGACGGCTCTGATGATAGGTGTTTTTTTTTTATAATTTGCAAGCGCAAAAGGGATTGTTTGCACCCTTATAAGGTAATAGTAACACAGCACGGGCGTTAATGAAATGAGGGATTAAAAGAAAGGATGAGAAACCAATGCACATTGACTTTAAATGTTTGTAAATTTTAATGGTCAGGAAAAACAGAGTGAGGCAGAGCATTCCACATTCGTGTTGTACAGCAGAGGAACGAATCCTTAAATTTCACAATTCGACCGAATATAGGCTTTAGGGTGAACTGATGAGCCTTCTTGGCGTGGCGAGTATTACGGTTGAAGTGTTGAAGGGGAAGAATGCAAAACTCATCGTGCAAAACTCATCGTTTGCAGCTGGCTGCTGCAACAAATGCTTGCATTCAGGTGGGGGGCTGTGTGTTAAAGGACGGAACCCTCATAGTGAAGAACTCATCACAGAAAACCTCTGAATGGATTTCATCTTTTGAGGTCTACAAAACACCCAAGCTTACGCGTGCTGTCTGCTGGATCCCTGGGAAACTAGGGAAATCGGCGGATGTACTAAAGCGTTTGCAAACCCAGAATCCTGGTCTCGACACAAAAGCCTGGGTTGTCCGTTCACACAAGAAGAGTAAAAACCGCCACAATGGAGGTGGTAGTTCTCTTGTTGTGAGTATAGACATGGCTGCTGCCGATATCTCATGCGTCCCTATCTGCATCTTGGCAGGATCCATTTCCATTTCAATGTCAAACAGTGCTAATAGTGGACGTTACCCAGAGTATTCCATCCATCTTGTTTACTCAAATTAACCTACATCACTGCAAGGCTGCTAACGCCCTTTTAAGTAGCGGGCTTGTGGCTTGTAGAACAAAATCACACATAATATCCATCCAGGAACCACGGGTATGTAAAAGTCGCATCTGTGGTCTTGGTTGCTTGAGTGATTTATACCACATTCTTTATGATGAGCAATCCGAAAGACCTAGGACTTATCTTATTGTATCGAAATCTTTTACAGCTACAGCTACAGCTTTTGTAGCCAAGGTTTGGTAGCTGTTTCTATAGCTTACCATGCAAATGGTAATTGAGAAACCTTTGTCGCTGCATCGGCTTATTTCCCTTATGACTCTCTAACCCCACCTCCTCCAAAGCTGTTGTAGAGCTCGTAGAGTATTGTGAATCCAAAAAAATTTGGGGCAGCAGCAAATGCAACATAAGGGGAGATCGACTCTTGGACTTCATTTTATCGTCTGATACTACCATCAACAATGTAGGTCATCAACCTACCTTTGTTACAGCCAGAAGACAGCAAGTAATTGATGTTACCCTGTCAAACAGGCATTTGAAGTCTATCATAAATTGGAAGGTATCGCCAGATAGCACCTTATGAGATCACAGATACATCGAATTTCAAATCTACTGCGAACCTTCACCTTCGCAAGAGAGAAGAAATCCGAGAAAAACGAACTGGCCACGGTTTAGAGAGGAGCTTGCCAACTCTGTCAAAGTTCCACTCAAACTTAGATCAAGACAGGGAGTGGAGAGGTCTGCTCAGGATCTGAACAACGTCCTCAGTCGCTGCTTTGAACTTTCGTGCCCTGCTTCTAAACCCCCCGCAGAAAATCGGTACCCTGGTGGAACTGCGAAGTGCAGTGTCTTTCTAAAGAAACTAGGAAGCTACTAAATCGGTCTTTAAAAACCAACTTAGTGGAAGACTGGAATCTTTATCGATCGAAACAAAACGTTTTTAAGAAACTTATTCGCCGAAGTCGAAAAATGACTCCTATAAAAAGTTTTGCGAAGAGGTCGAATCTCTAAGTGCAACTAGTAGGCTTGTTAAATTCCTCCA
Source organism: Ferdinandea cuprea (assembly GCA_963576555.1). Lineage (NCBI taxonomy): Eukaryota > Metazoa > Arthropoda > Insecta > Diptera > Syrphidae > Ferdinandea > Ferdinandea cuprea. Next base: position 11,693,163 of record OY754962.1, read on the forward strand.
AAGGAACAGACCAAGTAAACTGGATTTAATTTAAACCTTCAGCCCTTCAAACGACGGTGGCTACATTTAAACCGACTAATATCACGCGGCACAGCTGGTATTTAGCATCAGGAGTGGTGACTGATGATGCTATCAAATATGCTATTGCATATTTTGAGTGTTTCAAGTCACCTGGTCCGGATGGAATTTATCCAGTTTTGCTGAAACAAGGTTTAAATCAGGTTTTGCCTATGCTGAAACGAAATTTCACCGCGAGCTTGGCCTTGGCCTATATACCTTCCCCATGGCGAATGGTTAAAGTGGTTTTCATACCAAAAATTGGTAAGTCTGTCTACACTCTAGCCAAAATCTTCAGACCCATAAGTCTGTCTTCGTTTTTACTGAAAAGTTTGGAAAGACTGGTTGAGCTGCATGTGCGCAAAGTTGCTCTTAGATCACATCCTCTCTCTGAGATGCAACATGACTATCAGCGCGGAAAATCCTGTGAGACTGCGCTTCAAAACCTTGTTGGTAGGATTGATAGTGCTCTTGACCGGAAGGAGTACGCGTTGGGCATTTTCTGGATTTGATCGATGTCTGCGAAAAAACTACCACTAGTAATGGGCTATCAGTGAATCCTCTTAAAACATCGATTGTGCTCTTTACGAGAAGGAGAATCGTCACTGGTCTGTCCCATCTCGTGCTTAAAGGTGTCACCATCCCTATATCCGATGAAGTCAAATATCCGGGTGTAATCCTCGATAAAAAACTTCTATGGTCCAAACATGTCGAATCGAAAACCGATAAAGCGCTGTCGACTTTCTGGCAGTGTAAAGGCGCTTTTGGTAAGACATGGGGCTTGTCTCCAAAACGGGTCCTTTGGATCTATACGGCCATGATTAGACCGCTACTCTCATACGCATCAGTTGTTTGGTGGAACAGGCTTTCGCGGAAACGTGATACTGCTTCTTTTGCCAAACTCCAAAGAACGGCATATCTCGGCTGCACAGGGGCCTTCCCTAGCACCTCAGGCTCTGCTCTAGATGCTTTGATGAATCTTCTTCCTCTTGATTTATATATCATGGGGTGTACGCTAAAAACCATCTTTCGCTTAAAGAGAGGTGGTTTTTGGTACCATGCGCACTGGAATTTTGAAGAACTTGCTCGAGAATTATCCTTTGACCCCTGTCTTATGGATATGCCGCGTAATGCAATGACACCAGAAATCCTTCTGCAAAAAAACTACCACGTCAACTTTCCACAGGTAACGGAATGGCTTCGGTCAGACTCTGAACTATGTATTGAATGCCATCGTATTTTCACGGATGGCTCCAAAGGCGATGTGGAATGCGATGATATACGACTTTACTACCCCTTGGGTAAACATGCATCTGTTTTCCAAGCGGAGATTTTTGCCATACTAATGGCTATGCGCTATATTGTGAACAACAGGTGGAGGGCTAGAGGCATTTGCATCTGCAGTGATAGCCAAGCTGCATTAAAAGCGCTTCTAAACCCTCTTACCTCGTCCAAGTTAGTGCTAGAACTCAAGCTTTCTCTGAATTTTGTCGGAAGACTGAACACAGTGAGTCTTGTCTGGGTACCAGGTCACACTGGCAAGGTTCAGAAGAAGTTTTCTCAAGACCCGGACCTGTGTTGGGTCTGCCTGTATCTTTAGTCATGTCTTCTATTGATTCTTGGGTTTCTCGTGAACACAAGATTCGGTGGCGTGATTGCGGTGGATGTAGACAAACCATACTACTGCGCCCTAGCATTTTCAAAAGGTCAGCATCTTTTCTTCTATCTCTGGGCAGAATCGACATTTTTGGGGTCTTTTCATGGGGGGCCTTTTTCATTTCGTTTGGGGCTATTATTCATTTCAATGGGGGCCATTTCCATATATCGAATTTTTGGGGTAGCCAGCTGAAATCAGAGATGTTGACGTGTAGTTTCTTTGGAAAGGAATATCACACTTACGCAGAATGTGGAATACGTCGTAAAACTCCATACTGCAATTCTTGCAATACATGCGGCCTTGGTCCGGGGACTTGTCCGAAAGCCTAATAGCAAGAGAAAGATAAAGACAAAGGCAAAAACAAATAAGGCGCCTGCTTAAAACACCGTTCTACACAAAATCCACTGTTAGGAAACAAGCTGTGAGGCAAATGTTGCAGTTGTTAATTGTATTTAGAATAGTGAGTAATATGACATCACGATTCGAAAGGATTTCGGCCGGAATTTATATTTTATTCTAAAGCAGACAAATACACTTTGCAACATCGAACGCTATAGGCTCTGCTTAATAGAAAAATTAAGTAAAAACTATCAGCCCTATCGTGGAATCCGCCTGTGGGAACGTTTCACTAAAATTCAAAAATCGTCATTGTGAAATACTTTCGAGAAACGTTCACCTGTCGGCAAGGTGAATGCGTTCCACAACATCGTAGAAAACGTTCCAGGGAACACTCCTCATATAATCTTTGACATTTCAGATACGCAGCTAATTCATTGCGTATTTGGTGGTTGTTGTGCGATAGGGCTTACATTTCAACTTGATTAATCTAAAATGTAGGTTAGGTTAGGTTAGGTTAGGAGGATTGTTTTCCATCACTCGGAGGCCGTAAAGGTCCATTGTGAGTACCCTGTTTGTACATGCAAAGAAATGCAACTAAGAAAATCACTTAGATCTGTTGAGGAAGAGTTTAAGGTCTGATAGAGGTACCCTAGCCACGTCGTCCAAGCTTTCGAAGAACCGTGCTCCCATGCAGGATAAGCGGCGTTTTTATAAAGCTGGGCAGTGGCATATTAGATGTTCCACGGACTCTATTTCCACCTCGTCTCTGCAGCTTCTGCAGAAGTCATTTGCAAAGAGCACAGATGAGGAATTAACCAGATAGTCAACTCGAGAGCGAATCTCTCACGTTGCCTACAAGCTAAGTCGAACTGATAAGCCCCACATAATTTGCACTTATATGGACTTTTACGTGCAAATCAAATTGGAATCACGCACACATAAATCGAATTATATGGGGCTAATGGCCGCGCCCATGAAATGTCATTTTTTATAGCAAGAAGTTGGGAACAGTTGATGAATTTCAGCAGATTACAACTCACAATTTGGGTGTGTAAAATAAACATGGTCATTATGCGGTGAATATGGATTGATAAAAACATACTTACCACACAACTAATAACATAATAAAATATTATAATATTAAGAATAAAGCTGTGTTTTAACTAATTTATTCAAATATTTAATGAAAAATAATCAAAATAATATTTATTAACGTGACTAATATATAATAAGTAAGTTCATCATATATTTTCGGTTGACAATAAATGTAAGTATAACTATACTAGCAAGGATTTCGTAGATTATGGATGGTTATATTGAAGCAGTTAAGTAACCCTACACAATTGAACACTGGTTTAAAACGCTTTTAATAAAACGTAATCCAAAGTCTTACAAATATTATTTTTGGTACATCAAAACACATTTTTAACAAAATTTGCCATTACTTCCTAGTAGTAGTAGTAGTAGTAGTAGTAAATTGTTTTGTTTATTTTCATATAAAATAAAATTACAAAACATTATAACTTGAAAAATAAAGTCGGCTGTTAAAAAAAGTGGCCAAATTATTCAATATATATGTAACATAATGTGCATGCTTATTTATGATATGTACTCAAATACCAAACATTTTCGTGATGTACTCAACTACCAAGCATTTTCGATAAAAAAATGCACCCCCAATATGTAGTGCATTCCAGCTACCTTTTTTCTCGTTCTTCCGTCTATCACTTACTTTAAATTTTAAAATAAAGCATATTAACTTATATAAAAAACTTCAAAACCGCCTTAGAAAAGAAACACTAAGAAAATTGATTGACTAAACGTACAAATCTTGTAACACAACATAATTTAAAGAGGATTACAAATACATCTTTTTCACTTTTTTTTATCCATGCACAGAACCCGAATATATACATATATTCATTAAACTTTCAAAAATAGAGAACTATTTCTTATAACCGCAAAAAATATTCCAACTAAATTGTAACAACTTTATTGGGTAACTAATTTTGTTCTTCTTTATAAACATTTATATTAAAATAAAATAAGAAGTTGAATCACATAAACTCAACACTTCGCAGAATTTCCTATTTCCCAACACATCCGCCGTGACCAGCTGTTTTGTTGTTGCGATTTGGATATATTGCAAAACTTCCCACAATTATTTTTGGCGGGTAATCTAGTAGATTAGATCTAACTTCATGTGTCTGGCTCACACGTATTCACAGATGGGAAAATTGAGAGAGGATTTTGCGGCTGTCATTAAATATTTTTTTCGGGTTGAAAGTGATAGGGGATTGCAGATTTGACTATCTGGTTAATTCCTCATCTGTGGCAAAGAGGCCAGCTTTTTAGCCATGTTTCCGATGACGCAGTGTCCTGTTAATACCCCGACGAGCATCTGGATTTGACCTCTGTTAAGAGACTAGGGACAACATGCTACAGGCTTCCGGTAGGTGTTGCCCAATTGTTCCTTAGCCAGCTGTGAGATGACGTCGCCGATTAAAGTCTTAGCGGTGTTGTAGACGGATTTTTGCCGCTACCTTAAGCCATTTATCTGCCGCAAGTTTCCCGTCAGGGTTGCTACGGTCGATAATGGCTAGGGTGAGGTCTTCACTGCTCCTAATCTTTGCTTTCTTTGCCGAGTTACCTCTTACCTCGTCGGCTGTTTAGCTGTTTCAGCTTTCGTGTTGGTGGGAGAACGGGAACCACCGCCTTAAAGGTCGATGGGATGGGGATTGCCACCGGAGTAGGCCGTTCCACCTTCTTATCGACTCCAGTGTGTTCTCCTCCATGGCATGCTGGTGAGACCAAATCCTCGCCAGTCGTGTGCACGATATGTGTCTAGTTGGCAAGACGATTCTCGTACTGTTTGGCTAGCTTGGCATCCTTGCTTACCAACGCTCTATCTCTGTCAGTGAGCTTAGCCATGTCGCAGTCGTTTATCTTCCTTAGGTACTTCTGGGAGCATTTTTAACCCTCCTTCCTCTTCTCCACAGAGGTTCTAATACCACTATCTTTTTTACGGGGGACGAGAGTTTCCTCCAGAAGTCTGTCCTCTGTTTTGGAGTCAATGGTCGAACTGTTACCGATCTGTGGAGAGAGTACCTCCCCCAGCACAGTCATATCCGGCTACGAACTCTCCGACGCAGCTTTAAGTTTCGGTGCGTCGTTCTTAGTAGTTCTAAGTTGATCGCTCCTCAACAGCCTGTCTGCCATGGGTGGCCCTTTTGACGACTAGGTCGTCGACAGCTTAGCCCGTTGAGTCATTGCGATGCGAAGCCTCCGTACCAGGTGTCTTTAGAAAGGCCTGAATGACAAGGTGCCTACCCCTAGCAAAGGATCTAAAATGTAAGTTTTCTATGCATTTAATTTCATAATATTAATTATTAATCAAAATACCATTGCGTTTTGTATTTAAGAACACAAAAACTAATTACAAATATATATTTGTGGACATATAAATATCAGTCCCATTGTAGTAAGGAAACAACTAACAGAAACCAATTTAGGGAAATGATAAATGCAATGAAGCAGAAACCCGACAATGCATGAAATAATTGCAAACGACCCCGGAGGATGTTAAACAGTTCTGGGATGAGCTTAGGCAGCATTTAAATAGCTTGGCACCACCAATAAAAGAAGTAGCAGAGTGGAAAAAACGAAACGAATCCCGAAAAATCTATTACAAGTTCCCTTCGTAGCGGAACATCTGCTACGAAATTCAAAATTCGTAGAATTTGGTATCACCACAACCGAAAAAACCTGAATTATTTTTTGCTTCTATATGACAAGTTGTTTCTGTAGTAGACTAACAGTAATAGTTATTTCAACACAATCTACGTTCTTTTAAAAATAATTTTATTCATTTATATTATTAAATACATGTTAAATTCTTATAATTCATTAAGAACGTTGATTGGGTTGTACTTATTTCGAAATCGTTCCCGGTGCCACTATGCTGGTAGCTGCCTTCAGCTATAAAAGAGGCTAACAGGACTGGCTCCAGCTCCGCTTCAAGTTCTTGAAGCACGTATTTACTGGCGTCCTTGTTTAGTTTGAAAATTCTTCTAAATCTGCGAAAGATACCAATGAAAAAAAACAAATTTAAATAATTGCAAAAATAATGTTAAGAGTATCATCCAAATGTTACATGCGTCGCGTAGTCACCTTCTTTGAATTTTCATTGTGTTTGGTGTATCGCCTCTTTATGAATTGCAACAATAGCAATTGCAATTGATTACATTAATTATTATTTTTGTCACTTAAAAAACGAAAATATGCGCGACAAATTAGTTTTTGAATTTAAATTTGACAGATGAGGCAGTACTATGGGACCAGGTAACAAAACTCCTTTTTTTGGGAATTCTTAACTTGAAGCCAAAAATATGTTAGTTTATTCAGTTAAATTTTCATTACATATATATTTTAAATTAAGTCAGTGTAACAAATCTAGAAGAACTCATTTAAGTCACAAAAATTAAATTTTTACTAGAAAATATACCTATTTTTATTGTTTTGGGAAAATTAAGGGAACTTTTTTTTTAAGTTCAGGGATTTTTCTTTCTATTATTTCGAGTATTAATTGTGATATAAATTTTTTCGAATCCCTTCGGATCTTTTGATTGCATTTTTTCGTGATTCGTAGCGGAATTTTTCATTCGGGGATTTCTCCGAAGCGAACTTGCATTAATTTCTATGAAAAATTGCATATCTCTTTCAGCTTCGGAGCGACCACAAGTCGAGTTTCAAAAAAAAAAAATCATCGGTATACAAAATTGAACTCAAAGCGACTGGTGGTGGTCCAAATAAATGTATAACATTTACTGCCGAGCAAGAGGAGGTTATACCATTAATCCAACTCAGGGAATCTGCTGAAGGGATGTGTTAAGATTTGGAACTCCAACGAACAAATCTCAACTACTTTCCGATAACAACCAATCATCATCATCAAACAACTTGGAAGAACTTTCAGATAAAAATGGTTTTCTCGAGAAGCGGGGATGTTCTACAGCTAATGCAAGGTAAAAACTAAATACAAGGATCCAATTGTACTTCTTTAAATGCAAATTAATATCCAAGAAGGTTAAGATGTTATGGACGAGCAGATGGAGAATGTTAAAGAGCTAAATTGCAACATAAAAAAAGTTTAGAGATCCCTAGACAAAATATATGATGAAAATACTAGGCATCTTCAAGAAATTAAGCTCTTCGCCAGAGAAAAGCTTAAAGTGAAGCAGCAGCCACTGGAAAAAAGGAAACGGTCTGAAGTAATGATAGTGACTGATATACTGTAACAGAACAATTTTCTTTCGTCCTTTTGTTTATAAATTTAAGAAAAGTCTGAAGTATTTTTATTTTGTTATGATCTTTTTTTTTATTTTTATTTATTGTTATTGATATCTACTTATAAAATGTGTTATAATTAATTAAATATGTTATTAAATTAAACTATATACCACATCTTTTTATATTTGACGAAGATCTCAGTATTTCAAGTCCAATTTCAGCTGCTATTTTCGCATACTGTGTTTGCGATTGGTCGTTTTCATCTTCGTCGTGGTATTCATTTTCCTCATTGACTTCTGCTGGTTCATTCCAAAAAGTCTTATAGTGCATGCAAATATTATGCAGAGCACAACAAAGATTTATGATTTGCGCTGCTTTTTTGGGTTTGTAATGTATTGTTCTAACACCCATCAAACAACAGAATATGTTTTTAAGAGCTCCAATTGTTCTTTCGACAATATTTCGTTCTTTGCTATGTTGCTCCTTGAACTTGCTTATAGGAAATTTATATGAACTGATCGAAATGGTGTCAGAAGTCATGGAAGATTAGCATACCCTAAATCAGCTATAAGAAAGGGACATTTCATTATGTGACACAAAAAACAGTGCGTGGGATAAAACTTACCCAGAATTCTGGTATTTCTTTCCCCTTTATTATACCTATCACGAAAATAGGTACCAACATTGCTTCTATTCCATATAATCGAGCCATGGTTGGAGCCTGGATTCGTTGCATCCACACATCTTATCCACTGCTTATGGTGGCATAGCTGATCATTATGCACCAAAAATATTGGTTATTTTAAGAGTCCTAACTATATTTATTGAAGTCACTTGCATTTATTTATACATTTATACTGTGAAACTCCTTACGATTATAGTCACCCCTATAACGAGCTACGTCGTAATAGAAAAATGTCTACGAATCCCGAAAAATTTATTACAAGTTCCCTTCATAGTGGAAAATCTGCTACGAAATTCGAAGAATTTAGTATTAAAACACCCGAAAAAGCCTGAATTATTTTGTTCTTCTCTACGACAAGTTTTTTCTGTCATAGACTAATATAATAGTTACTTAAACAAAATCTACGTTCTTTTAAAAATAATTTTGTTCATTTATATTTAATAATATATGTTTTAAATTCTTAAAATTCATGAAGAATGTTGATTGGGCTATTATTTCGAAATCGTTCCTGGTGCCACTGTGCTGGTAGCCGCCTTCAGCTATAATTCTCATCGCCGCACTTAATCGACGGTTTGGGGTAAAAGAAGATGCTAACACGCCTGGATCCAGCTCCGGTTCAAGTTTTTGAAGCACGTATTTGATGGAGTCTTTGTCTTTGTTTTGAAATTTCTTCCAAATCTGCGAAAGATACAAATGATATGAACATATTTAAATAATTGCAAGAATAACGTACAGAGTATCATCCAAATGTTACATGCGTCCATAAGTTACATATGAATTTTAATTTTTGTCGGTGTATCGCCTCTTTATGAATTGCAACGATAGCAATTGCAATTGACTTCTTTAATTATTATTTTTTTCACTTAAAAAGCGAAAATATGCGCGACAAACTAGTTTTTGAATGTGAATTTGAGAGATGCTACAGTACCAGGGCCAGGCAACAAAAATCGTTTCTTGGGAATTATGAACTTGAATGCAAAAATATTTTATTATATTTGAAAGTTAAATTTTCATTACATATATATTTTAAATTAAGTCAATGTTACAAATCCATAAGAAATTATTTAAGTTACTAGAAAATAAAAATAGGTAAACAATTGTTTTTGGAATATTATGGCAATTTCTTTTAAGTGCAGGGATTTTTCTTTGAGTATTAATTGTGATATAAATCAGCTGACTTCGAAAATGGAAACTAATTTTTTCATTCAGGCAATGCTTTCTTCGAATCTCTTCGGATCTTTTGATTGCTTTTCTTTCGGGATTCGTAGCGGAACTTTTCATTCAGGGATTTCTCCGAAGGCATCTTGCGATAGGTCTGAGTACAAATGTCTGTTTTGTGATGGAGTTTTGATGGTAATTTGCGTTTTATCTACGCACATTACCACTCCTGGAATTCGACATTTGTCATAAAAATATTCACCCATTTGTAAGGAAATCCAATTGGGCCACAGCTTCCTTTCTAAAATGTCCAACACTTGCCTTAGCACTTTTGAAAACGATGACTGTGCTATGCATACTTTGTAGTCTTTACCAGTACCATACTGATAGTTCCCTTTGCCAACGAACCGCAAGCAAGCTGCTAATTTAATTTTCGGAGACAGTGAAGATGACTTTAGGTTAGCATTTAGCTCCGTTGTTAAAATATTGAAAAGATATACAAATGCTGATTTATTTAAACGAAAATTCTTAACAAGCCTAGAAGATTAATTAAAGCTATTAATAGATTATGATTGTGTCTCAGAACTCACGTTGAGTCTAAAAGATCCGTTATGTCATCAGCAGTTCCTCTTAAAAATGCTGTTAAATAAATTCACTCAAATATATTCATATATATGCCTATACTATCCATGATTTGATTTATTTTACTTGTTTATTTTAAATTTTTGTTCAACTTTCACTTCTGTCATTTACACAAAACAGCTGTTTACCGACTAACTTCGAATTTGAAATCCACGTCGATAAGGAAGATTCCACGATGCATGCGGCAAGTGAAAGTGAATCGAGTAAGTGATGTAAATCTTAGATACGGCGTTTTCCACTATATAGGTGTATGTTTTCGTTGTACTTCCTATGCCCGAGGCAAAAGGAGGTAAAATAACTAGGAAATAAATAATAAAGGCAGTCTGCATTTTATTAGATCAATCAATCTCAAAATTCTAAAAGAAAATTTCAAGCAGAAATTTCCGGACTTAAACGTGACTGAGCACTTGCGTGAAGAACTTGCACTAATAGTTTAAGCACGCCTAATTAGCTTAAAGAGTCTTAATTGCAACCATAGAAGTCTATTGAACACCAGGTCTGTGAAAAATTGATCCAATCAATGTCCAAACGCCTTCAGGCAGTACTACATGCTAAAGGGCACCATTTTATTATATATTTTTTTAATATGCTTTATGTGAGTTTCCCTTTGTCTGATAATTCGTTGAAGCCACTTTACATCACAGTATTTAAAAAAAATTATGAAATCAGCTTGTGGGAAATGTTTTCAAGTTCCTAAAACTGCCCTTAGTTTTACCATGCTATAATTGGTTACTGAGCTATAAAAGATAAGACAAATATATATCCTTTCCCATTCAAGGTGGGATATCTCCAAAACAGTTTTCCACGTTCTAAAGCTCCGTTGGAAAACGGTCTTTTATTGCCGGCAAAGCTTCTTTAAATTTATTATTTGGTACCGCAACAACAATCTTGTTTACAGAGACCGTTGGGGTTGACCCGCCATCAATTCTCCCGAAATTCCAAAAGTGAAACATATTATTAAGGTCGCTTGTCCCGTCTTTTCTCGGGAATTGTACAAAGCGGAAGCGAAACCCTACCAAAAATTTTTTTTTCTTTGACAAACGATTAATTCACTCTACTTATCTTTTCTGTTTTTGATATCCTTGTTCCCTTATCCTTCTCGGTTATTAATCAATCTCCTCTTCCTTCCTTCTCTATATAAACTTAATTATTAAAACTTAAAAAAAAAATCCTTCGAATATAAACTCTGTCTGGCTAATACGCTGGTCAACCAAGAATTTGTTTTCCAAGTTCCTTTGTTCCAAGTTGGTCAAAGTTGGACTTTCACACTCCCATACATACATGGGCAGTGGAATCTCACGTATGGCGTGCAATGGACTTCCATCTCTGTGTGGGTGGTTATCCGCCATATATTCCACTACCCACACATTCACGCTTGTGGTTGGCTTTGTTTGAACCCCGTTTGACAGTGCTAAGGTCTGCCTCTTGGGCCTTATTACATATGACAGGGTGTTTCAATGACAAAGGCCGTCCGCCCACACCCTTTTATATGCGTTGGAGTGCCTTTATTTTTCACTCGGCTGCTTTAGACCGTCCGTCTTGCTTTTGCCTTGTTGGGTGGCACTCGATCGTTGCGGACCGTCCGTCCGATTGGCCTCGCTGATCCGACTCGCTCACCTTTGGATAGGCTGCGCATCTTCAATGGAAAGTAGACAGTCTGTCTATCCTGTTTACGTCCCGGTCATCCTGTAGTGGTTGCTGCCCAAGGTTCAAATGAAGTGGGCTTTTGGCTGATGAGGCCATGGCTGCCCTATCTCGATCATCGGTCAGAGTATAGGCCCAGGGGGAAACGCGCTTTATGATTCTAAACGGTCCCATAAATCTCGGGGCTAGTTTCGCAGTGTAAAAATTGGCGGCTTCTAATAATGCGAAGTTTCTTCGCCATACAATCTCGTTCGGGAGATTTTGAACATCTCGCCGTTGGAGGCTGAAAACTTTCGCGGACTTCTTGGCTGCCGCCGCTAACTTCTTACCTGTATCAGATCCTAGCTCCTGAAATCTTCCTGCTATCGTCCACTTATCGTTTTCCCCAGGGTCCTCCCCAACTAACTGAGCGCCATACCCACAACCCTAGACGACGTTTTTGGTATTATCCCATATCGGAGCCGACTACCTGAATCCCCTCTACTACTCAAAGTGGTTCTTCCCTCATTGTCGCCCGGTTCCATTGCCGCGGAGTGATCATACTCACCCGCTCGTCATTATTTCCCTCCCGAAGTTCGCGCAATATGGGATAATACCACCTGTGGTAAGTAGGAGTCCCAGCTACGATGGTTCTCTGAGACTGTAAATTTTAATTGTGACGCGTACGCTTGGCTAAACGCTTGCAATTCCTTACTGCGGAATTGTGGATCGTGGTCACAGGCGACCACCGACGTAACGCCAAATAAGAGGAATACATTTTCCTCTAGCTCCTTGCATACTGCTATAGCGGTAGCAGATCGCAGCGCGAATAATATAGGAAATTTAGTAAAGTAGTCTACCACAGACAAAATTTAAATGAACGCCCTACTGGACTTGGAAAGTGGGCCTACCAAATCTACACAAATCATTTCCCAAGCCCTTGAAATCCCTACTCTCTCCTTCAAAAGACCAGCTGGTCTCGTATTCACCGGCTATACTTGTTGGCAAACAGTACAAATATTATCATATATATCGCGTTATATCCCTTTTCATTTTTGGCAAGTAGTATTTTCCCCCCACCCTAGCGTAAGCCACCTTCATATGTCCTGTTAACGGATTATCATAACATTCTGCTTATTCCCCCGCTCTACCCGCTTTCCGCACTACAAATTTCCATTCATTATTAGTCTCATGGACTACTTTATGGTTCGCTTTAATGAACTTGTACAAACGACAATTTTCTACCCTCCACGATGGATATGCCAGTTGATTTGACTCAACCGCCGAAGTCATCTGCGCAACCAAAGATTCAATATCCACTCTAGAGATCTTGGGACCGGAACTCCCCGCGACAACATATCTGGGACGACATGTTCCTTCCCCTTTCTGTTGACGATCTCGAAGCCGAACAGCTGTAGTCTTACCGCCCAGCGAGCTAATCTACCCGACGGATCCTTAAGATTACTTAGCCACACCAAAAAGTAACGACCGTGAACCAAATTCCTTCGACGTACGGTCGCAATTTCTCGATCGCCCATAGTACAGCCAAGCACTCTTTTGTATAGTTTATAAACAAAACGAAGAGGAATTACCAAAATAAAAAAAGAATAAAAATAAAGAAAATAATAAAAAAACTAAACTTCCACTTCTGGGTATTGAACCAATCCCAAAAGCGCCACAACGTTGTCACCCTTTTGCTTACAACTTAATTTTTTTCAATATTAAATTCATTTTTATTATTTCCAAAAAGATCTTATATACTAGACAAAAATGATTAAATCTAACTTGAAATTAACAGGATACTTATACTTGATTAATGGTCCTCATGCGGAAGCAAGCTTTTATACATACTTTTTTATTTTGTAAAAAACTAGAGGAGTTACCTTAAGGTAACGCACCGACCTGGAAATGTATGTATACCTCTTCCCTTATTCCCTCCGCAAGCCGCCAATATTCGGTGAATTGCGTATCCATATCAATTTGATCCCTTCCCACTATCGCGGTACTAAAACGAAGGAACTCGGGAGCATTAGCGACGTCCCCGTCGTAGGTGAGCCGCTTGTCAGTCGCTCTGACGAAGCGGTGGTATAGTACCGGGTCACAAGTGAGCCCCATCATATAATGCCGTGTTGAGATAATATTTTATGTAGTCAGGTGTTCGAAGCAACCCGAGACAAGACCTAAGACACTGTCTTTTGAAAACCCGAATCTTTTCCATATACGACGGCGCTATATTGAACCACAATGGACAGCCATAAACGATGATGGGCCTTATTAGGGCCACCTTAACGCTAGAAGCAAGTTGACTGCTATGAAACAGTCTTTTTGTCCGAGCAAAAGCCTTTTTAGCTCCAGACGTTTATTAAAATACAGATACTGGTCGAGCGAGATTCCTAGATACCCGACCACGTTTTTCACCGCCAATGCCTGCCCAGTTGATTTTCAACTTCCAGTCGTCGCAATATCCCTTAATTTGCTCGAAGTCACGTTCCTTAACTCAACGCCCAAAGTACGCCACGATCTTGCATAACGTTGCCCATTTTGTCTTCATGTGAGGTGAAAACTTACTATCCTCACCCCATTCGTAACGAACCATAACACTCCCCCTTTCTTTCGAAAGTTTTCACCAGTCAATTATCATCTGCGACGTGGTGGTACAATTTAAGATCTTTCACATGCCATGTCCCCGCGGCCTTCCCATCCATTCCCTGCAACTCATACGTCCAACCTGATACCTTACGCAGAATTCGAAACAAAAGGGGCCGATAAGCGTTGGTACTAACTTGGCCGTAAAGAATCTCGAAGTATCGAATAGTACAAAGTTCTTCCGCAAAATTAAATCATGGCGATAGTACTGGACAGTGCGCCGCCTTAAATTATACTGCCTCGCCGAAGCCTGACTAGCGAGCGCTAATCTGTTTCGAACGTCGTTAACAACGACTCCTAAGGACTTATCCGTCAGATGGAATAGATGAGTTATTCCCTTTGACAGGCATGTCACGTCCAAACAACACAAAGTAGGGGTTGGTCTTCAGAACTTCATGAGTTGAAGTGCGAATCGCACAAGCAACCTTGGGTAGAAGCGTATCCCAACTCCTATGGTTGTCTGCCACGTAAGCCCCCAATTTTATTTTAAGTGTTTGATTCACTCTTTCAACCGGGTTGGCTTGCGGGTGGTAAAAAGCCGTGAAATTAAGCATCACACGATAGGTCGCAGCTAGTGACGAGAATTCTCTACTTGTTCCTCCATTACAGTTGCTACCGCCTTCTCTGTTGCTGAGCTCAACGAAAAGAAAGAGGGGAGCTTAGGGAAGTAGTCAACTACAATGAGGATAAAGAAATTCCCCTTAGTTGATCTTGGAAGTGGACCTATCAGATCGATGCACAACATCTCCCAAGGTCTCGTCACATTCCTGTTATACCAGATGAGATGAAAACTCTACGACGGATTATAATCAACTGACTTTATTCTTATAACGTAGTACATAAACTAAGTGTATTCTTTACTGTACATAGTACATAGTAATATATGGTATTATGTTAGATCTCCCTTTTTACCAATTTTGTTTTAAAAGTGTAAAAAACTATAATTCACTATATGTAACTAACACAGTTTATCAAATTATACTTTTTTTTATAAGTTTATTGTCCACTTCAAAAGTTAAAAATAAATTAAAAATAAACAGAAATTCAAAATCAAATTTAGTTACAAGGATTGTATCTAACAACTGGGTTTATTGTTCTCCCAAACTTGGTGACATAAGGCCTGAACTCTAAGGTGTTCGTTTTAGTTTGTTCAAGAGGACTTGCAGGACTTATTGGTGTTGTTGTTGTCTTATCAGCTATTGGATCGACTATGACATCTTGTTTTGGAACAATGGTGGCTCTCGTCTTATGCAAATGACTGCTATTTCTACTATAGATTGAACCATCATCGGTTTGTACGTTTTGAACAATGTTAGGTATAAGCAATTGTTTGGTGGATGGTAGTGTTGTTCTTGTTTTTCTGCTCATCAAACGTTGATTGGGCGATAACAACTCTTTGCTTCGAGTTGTGTTGCGGTAGTTGAGTAGTGCAAGATAAACATCGGATTGGTCTTTTTGGCATTTCCTTAGTAAAGATTTTGCTTCCTGGACGAATCCCTCCGCAAGACCATTGGATTTAGGGTACATCGGGCTTGATGTCTGATGAGTAAAGTCCCATTTTTTGGAGAATACTTGAAACTCTTTGGAGGAAAATTGGGGACCATTGTCCGATTCCAAAATACACGGTATACCATGGACTGCAAAAATCTTTTTAAGTTGGAGTATGACCTCTGCGCTGGACGACTGCTCTAACTGAACAAAGAAAAAGTAACCGGAATAGCTATCTGCAACGAGACGATATTCATTGGTTTTAAAATAAAATATACCTACTGCAATTATCTCCCAGGGTAGCTCAGGAATCCTTTTCATAATAATTGGCTCTTTCGGTTGAGAGCGTTGTTGGCTTTGACAAATACTGCAGCATTCAACAAATTTCGTGATGTTGGCCGTCATCTTGATCCAAAAGAGTTGTTCTCGTGCGATTCTCGAAACGTCCCATAATTTTTTATCTCTTTCGAAATGGATCCAATCGTATTAGGCCACTCAGTATTAACGTACCGTAGAACATTTTGTAAATTTTTGTCGTTTTTTGCTGATTCTTGGAGTCTTTTTTTTTTGTTATATCGGTTAATTGTAAAATTTCATGTACCTCAAGCTCGTCATCTTTTTCGGTGTTTTTCAAGTTGTGACAGTCACGGATGAGTGTATCTGCGACGGGTATATCTTTGCCTTTTGAATAAATTACTTTTGGTTGATGCTGAAGAACTTGGAGCATGATTTTCTGTAACCGAGTAGGAGCACTGTGTATAGGCTTCTTGAAAATCGTTTCTAGAGGCTTATGGTCGCTTTCGACGGTAAGAGGTTTTCCGAATACTAGTTCATGGAACTTATCACATACAAATTTAATAGCAAGCGCTTCTTTTTCGATCTGTGGAGCTATGTCCACTGTCTCTCTGTTAACGCTTTTGATGTATACACCACTGGCTGGTTATCTTGTAGCAATACGGCACCTGCACTAGACTGACTACTTGAAACTTCACTGAACGATTTGGATTATAGTATTTTAGTAGAGGTGTTTTTGATAAAGATAACTTGAGGTTATTAAAAGATTCGTCTTGTGTTGAACTCCACTGCCATTGAGTGTCTTATTTAAGAAGTTGTCGCATCGGATCTGTAATTTCCGATAAATTATTTATAGACTTACCTAAGTGAGTTGCCATACCAAGCAATCTTTTAAGTTCGGTTTTATTTGATGGTTGCTTTAAATTTTTTATGGATTCGATCTTTTCGTGATCTGCTGCCATTCCGTCCGATGTTATGATGTGTCCTAAGAATCGTGCTTTCGTTGTAGCAAATGTACATTTTTGTTAATTTAATTTTATTCCTGCTTCTTCGAGCAGAAAATGCTTAAAAAACTTTCTTGGTATACAAATTTAATGTTTTTACGTCACGAGCATGAATTAATATGTCATCCATCGAGACCTCTGTATTTTCACAGCTCTCCAATAAATCAGTCATACATTTTTGATAAATTTCTGGCGCGGATGCAAGACCAAACGGAACACGTAAGAGCGACACTCTACCCCAAGGTGTAGCCATGGTCAGATAACCTTTAGTTCGATCAGTTACTCTGATCTGCCAAAAACCATGTTTACAATTCAGGATTGTAAAAAACTTAGAGTTTTGAACTTCGGCCGCAATCTCATCCATGGATTTAAGAGGATGAAATCTTCTTAAAATGTTTTTGTTTACATCGGTACGGTCAAGGCAGATTCTTATTTTTCGAACAATAACCATGGGTGAGGTTGTTGGAGTAGCACCTTATGTTTTTTCTGTGAAACCCAAATGAATCATTCTATCAATCTCTTTTTTAACATCGTCTTGTAGCGCGTGTGGTATTTTTCGCAGGGCATAATTCTCAAATACTGGATTCGCTACCAGATCGATGTCATAAATAAATTTTCTATTGCAACCTAGGCCTTCGAACATGTTTTCATCAATATTAAGTTTTTCTACACGCAGTATAAACTTTAATTTTTCACATGCACTTTTGCTTAAAATTGGACAGATGGCTTTGTCAACCACTTTCAAAGGCAATATATGTTTCATGTTTCGCACTGTACAACTTAGGGATACTTCACCGAGAACACTGGTTTTATCATTTGCAAATGAAATTATCTTTTTAGTGTTAGATTGATTAACTGAAACGTTATTAAGCTTCTGAATAATTTTTGTCGGCAACACATTGAACTGGGCACCCGTTAACATTTAATTTTTTGTTTTCGATTCTTCCATTTAATTATTCTTGTCATCTTTGTTTGTCTCAACTGACAGCACTACTAAATTATTGTTATCACTGTCTTCGCTATCGCTTGTTGTTTCGTGTGTTATTACATGCACTTTTCTGTTGCGTTTTCTTGTTCTTGTCTTACAAACCGTAGCTAAGTGTCCTTTTTTTCACATTTGTTGGAAATTTTATTAAATAATGGGCAGTTTTTTTCGTGTGTGAGTAGTTCCGCATCTTCTACAATAGAATTCACTTACTCCGACTTCGTTATTTATCGGCTTCCTTGTTTTCTCGCCTTTTTGTTCTGTATTTAGTTACTGCATTTATAGCTTCTTCGTTTCTATGTAGTTCTTTCAGTTGACTTGCCGCTATTTCGGTTGCTCTACCAATTTTAACTGTATCATCTAATGATGCTTTTTGTAATAATTTTTTTATTGCGTCACTTTGAATGCTGACTACAATTTTATCACGTATTAAGCTATCCCTCAACGTACCGAACTCGCATTTTTTAGCTTGATTTTTTATTCGGGTAAAAAATTCATTAAAAAGCTCTTCCTCATTTTGGGTGTGTGGACGACAAATGGTTTGTCGAAGTTAGCACAAGCTACGGTAGGGGCACTGACTAACTTTTCCTTTAAGATCTTAAAAGTGTTTTCACACGATTCGCTTCACACAAATTTCCTCTTCTTTTTAAAAGATCGGTATTTGGAGCTGCTAAATCAGAAAAATTTGGGACAAATCGACGGTACCAAGACACCATACCTATAAATCGGCGCACTCCTGTTACTGTTGATGGGCACGGGAAATCGACAATGCATTTGACTTTTTCAGGATCAACAAGAAGCCCTTCTGATTGATCAGGTACCCCAAATATTTTAATTCAGCCGTACAAAATTCACATTTTTCTTTGCTGAGAACCAATCCTGCAGATTTTAACCGTCGTAAGACCTCATGTAAAACCGATAGATGCGTTTCGAAAGCATCCGTTACGATTATAACATCATCCAGATAAACAAAAACATGAGGCTCCAGATCTGCGCCAAGTACCCTATCAATAAACCGTTGCCAGGTCGCTGGCGCATTATGAAGACCAAAAGGCATTCGAGTAAATTGAAAAAGCCCCTTTCCCTGTATCGTGAATTCGATTTTCCTTTCCCGGAGTCCTATCTCGATTGCACCCGTAACAGCGGAGGGGTTGGGGCATGAACCGGCAACATGGCCTTATCCCCGACATCGAAAACATGCATTGGGTCTGTGGTTTCCCTGGGAATTCCTAGCGATAGTCGAGAGATCCACGCTATTCACTACCTCCAAATAGGACAGATCCGGTTCTAGAAGAGGTACTTGGTTTCTCGATGGTGGCGAGACATAACTATCTACAAGATACCTTGTCGCTTCCAGTTTCCTCCCCACTACTACAAGTTGGTCAAGCGAAGAGATTTCGATCAAAGCCAATTGTGTCTGGTAAAATGGAGATAACTTTTTTCGAATGCTGCTTAACTTTTGGGAATTAGAACATGGTTGACATAGTCTCGAAAACAAACCTGCCATACATTCCAATTGTTTCGGAACGTCCCTGAGTGCGATGTCGAATTTCTTCCCATAATCTGTCATCATAGCCCGGTGGTAGAAATTCGGCTACAAGCTTTTCCACCAATTCTGTCCAGTTTCTTATCGATGGGTTATTTGCCTGTACCATATTGTGGCTTTGCCCTTTTTCCAGGAAACTTGTTATCGATTGACCCGGTTCCCCATTAAATTTGTATCCCCATTTCATAACTGGTATAACCTTGCCTTGCCTTGCCTTCACAGCTATGACCCTCCCTAGCCGTCGAACAACCCACTCCGACAACAAGAAACTTGTGTCTCTTTTTAAGGCTTTTCTCAGCATCTTTCTCCTTTCTACGCCACTCGAACACTGAGTCCCCTTATCTTCAAGTCGTACTTCAATTCTTCTGAGTTCAATCTATTAGTCTCCATAGTGAATATCTGAGGTTTTTCCTTCGATTACAAGGTACACGAATAAAACACAAAGAAAAAGTAAAGAGTACTACAAAAACAATGGTGAAGATTATTTTCTGTGCGTGTTCGGTATATGGATCGTGACCGATGATATTATTAGCTGGAAGTTTTAATATTTTTAATGCCTTTGTTGCCCCACGTTGGGCGCCAAAAATGTTACGAATCACTTTCGCGCTACAGGACTTGAGAGCTGAACGACCCAATGAAGATGGTCGTGGGATAAAGGTGGTAAATGGGCTCCACGCGATTTATCTCAAGACCTGCCATACCCTTCCGGAAGAATCGCGACCATCGGAAAGGATTTGCGTAACGATACCAATAAAAGTAATTTAATTTATATATAGGTAAACAATTTATTTTGTATAGTTAACAAACAATACAAAGACGAACTCCCAAAATAAAAAAAAAACAAAAATAAAGAAAATAAAAAAAACTACACTTCCACTTCTGGTTATTGAACCCCTTCCAAAAGCGCCACAACGTTGTCACCCTTTTGCTTAAAAATTTACAATTAGCCCACACGGCTAAAGGTTCAATTTCAATTTCAATTTTAGATCCACTTTTTATTTTCTTTCAATAAAGCTTACAAACTAGACAAAAATGATTAAATCCAACTTAAAATTAACAGGATACTTAATCTATATTACTGGTCCTTATGCGGACGCTCTAAACTTAACTATATCACTTAATACTATTTTTATTATTTAAATATAATTTTTTTTTACAAGAAAATTTATTTTAAAAACTTGACTCCTTTATTAGTTTTATTTTTATTTAAAACTAAAAACTAAAACTACTTACGACTATACATTAAAAATTAAAATCTAACGAATGCTACTTAAAATTACCAAACTAATACTAACGAAGGGAGTATCAAATTTGGGAATCACGGATTCCTATAATTTTTATATATGTTGTAGGGCAGCATCCCCTGACTAACAGGGTAAAAGGATAAGACGCACTTCTCCCCCCTTTTCGAGAAAAATCGCTTTAAAGTTTTGGTAGTAAGTAAATAAATATAAATGATTTGTACTAATTGTAACAGAAGCGGCGTAAATCGGTGGAAGAGTGCCCAATCAAATTATAAGACACAAAAAAACAAAATTTTTCTTAGTTATGTTATTTTTATTATTATTTCATTTTTAAATACTACAAGTAAGTTAGGTTAAGTCGAAAGACAGGTCATATTAATTAATTTAGCTTAGAGCACCCCCGTAGGGCCAGTAAGTTAAAATTTAAATAACATAGTTAAGTTAGTTAAGCTAGTTTTAAGCATTTTTGTCTAGCATGTAAGAATAAATGAATTATACCAATAAAATGCATTGAAAACTAAAACTAAAACTAAGTGCCCAATCAACTTATTGCATAGTTTCATGTTCAAGGCTTTCCAGATCCACTTTTTTTTTCTCTCATTACTACTGCTGTTTGCCTTAATTTATATCTGGCATTAAGAAGTTATTGGCAGAATTTTAAAAACTCTAAAAAAAAATGGGTCGGGCATGCATTGACCATGCAACCATGCGATCAGTTGATTGGGCACTCAATTCAATTTCCAATTTTAAATTCACTTTTATTATTCTTTTCAATAAAAGCTTACAAACTAGACACAAATAATTAAATCAGGACCCCCCAACACCGTTAGCAGCAACCAGCAGCCGCCAACACAGCGCACATGCGCCACTGAGGGGAGTTACCTTAAGGTAGCGCACCGACCTGGAAAGGTAGGTTCCAACGTTCCTTCCGCAAGCCAACAGTATTCGGTGAATTGCGTGTCCGTATCGATTTGGTCCCTCCCCTCTATCGCGGTACTAAAACGAAGGAGCTCGGGAGCATTAGCGACGTCCCCGTCGTAGGTGAGCCGCTTATCAGTCGCTCT
Source organism: Ferdinandea cuprea (assembly GCA_963576555.1). Classification (NCBI taxonomy): domain Eukaryota; kingdom Metazoa; phylum Arthropoda; class Insecta; order Diptera; family Syrphidae; genus Ferdinandea; species Ferdinandea cuprea. The sequence goes on from OY754962.1 coordinate 11,714,884, forward strand.
GCGGTAGCGGTGGTATAGTGGCGGGATACCATCCCTCGTCTGTACCAGCCCTTTTTTATCAATATGGAGAAAAGCCTCTGGCGGAACAAAGCCAGATCGGAGCGTTCTCTCCATGTGCGCTTCACTGGGGTAGTAAGCCCCGAAGATCAGGCTATTATCGTTGGCCATCGCCCTCGCAACGTGCATATACGACGGCGCTATATTGAACCACAATGAATAGCCGTAAGCGATGATGGGCCTTATTAGGGCCACGTAGCATATGATTTTAACTAGAAGCAAGTTGACTGCTATGAAACAGTCTTCTTGTCAGAGCAAAAGCCTTCTTAGCTCCAGCAAGACAAGCATCTAGACGTTTATTAAAATACAATACTGGTCGAGCCAGATTCCAAGATACCTGACCACGTTTTTCACCGCCAATACCTGCTCATTCTGTTCAATAATGGCCAATTTTTTCCAGTTTTTGCTGGTATCCCTAGTGGCATTAGCCAATGGGGTCCTGAACAGGATTGTTTCCGTCTTCTGGAAGTTGATTTTCAACTTCCAGTCGTAGCAATATCCCTTAATTTGCTCGAAGTCACGTTGCAGAAGGAAGTTGATGACCTCGATCTTAGGACCTGATCTGTATGCGACCCAATCGTCCGCATACGCTATAGCATGTCTGAGTGAACGTAACAGATCACTTGTGTAAATATTCAACAGAATCGGAGAATTCACCACACCTTGTTGTAAACCGTTTTTAATGTTATAGACTCTGCTCGAAGTTACGTTGCCACATTTGACCACGAACTTCTTTCCATAAGCATGTTATAAATTATATATAGCAAGGGCTTATGCATTCCTAGCCTGATCAATTTGTAGAAAAGCTCCTCTAACCTTACGGTATCGAAAGCCCTTTCAAAGTCAACCAGACAAGCACCCGTGCATTGGTTCTTGCATTTATTCCATTGAAAGTCGGAAACCAGTTTTGACGCGGCATGAATAGTACCGTTCCTCGCCCTGAAACCAAGTTGGTTTTCCGGGATTATTTTATTGTCCTCGACCCACTTCAACAGAGCTCTATTGACAACTTTCTCAAAAACCTTGCTAATATTCGGAAGCAAACTAACTGACCGAAGATTAGCAGGGTTAGTATTATCCTTTCCGTTTTTCGGGATTGGATGTACCACATTATTCAACGCATTGTTAAACAGCGTTGTGTAAATCTCCACAGCCTCTAAGGGCAGGTGTCTTAATACGAGATTGGGATACCATCAACTCCCGCCGATTTTTTGTTCCTTAGAGAATCCAAGATCTCAAAGAGATCATCTGTCGTCACGAAAAAATGAGGTGTTTCTCGCCCATTGGCAACAACGGCATTCGCATGGTTTTCATCATTTAATACAGTAAAACTGTTGTTCTCAGATCGCCAATTCTCAAACTCATTGCGCAAATAAAAGTGACTCACCAGGGCCCTATTCTCGATGTCATGATTACGGCGAACGGCACTGTTCACCGTATACACGGCCTCGAAACAAGCGCCCAGTCGACCTTCTCCTGGGGATCTTCGACCACGAAAAAACCATCGGTTGCAGCAACAGTAGTGGTCACTATTGTACTCGACCACCCGCAAACAGTTCCGCGTGAGTCGATCCGCGTTGGTCAATTCAAGTCTTGCGCCCGTTAAGGCCAATCCAAGAAAGCACCGCTTCTCGGGAAAGAAGCGATATCCGTCTCATACATTGAGCATTGAGGCGCCACCAGTCATAAAAATGGATGCCCCTAGTGGTGGGAGTCACATTTCCCCATGCCGCATGCTTGGCGTTTAAATCTCCAGCCAAGAAGAAATAATTCTCCTCCGAATGAAGCTAAAGGCTTCGAAAAAGTGTATCGAGCTCTGCTAAAAATAGATTTGATGGAGGTGCTTCAGGCGCGTAAAGCAACACTACATACAATCTCCTCGGGCTATGGAGAGGAATGCATATGATGCACGTTTCCAGCAACTTGAACCTACGCACGTCCAAGCTAAATATAACCCTATGGCGCAGGCCTTTTCGAATTAAGATTCCGACCCCTCCCGCATAATCATATGCAGAGTTGGGCCGGTCTCTCCTTACTACATGCTAGTTTTTGTATCCCACTTTGTGCATTTGATTTACTGTCATTTGGGCTGTACCCGGTCCAGCTGCCATTTGGGCAAAGGACACGTTGGGTGCCACAAAATTAGTGAAGTAGTGTTGAGCGAGTTTTTTGACACTTCTCGTCTTCAGAAAACTGCTCGCGGTCCTGGAGTCGCTTTTTCTGCTCCTTGAACCGTGGACAACCCCTGAAATTGGCGGGATGCCCAGAGTTCCCGCAGAGCACACAAGAAAGAACCCTCCGGTCCTCAACTCTGTCCTTACCAAAAGGACATTCTCCATGTATGTGGTCCTTATCGCACTTGACGCACCTGAACCGAATGGTGCAGTTAGGGGCGGCGTGCCCGAACCTCTGACAGCGTATACATTGAAGTATGCGGTCAAATCTTTTTAATGTTTCCCATTTAACTTTCATCTTCATCAAACTATCAATTCTGCTCTCGGGAGTGATCTGCACCAAGAAGAATGGTAATTTTCGGTTACCACCCCGTGCCACAGTCTACGAAAATGGCTTGACACCGAACACGAACTTGAGATTATCACTTTCCAACATTTTGAGCTCTTTTTCGAGCTACTCCGTCTGTATTGAGGGATCAATTCCCTTTAGAATGACGGTTTTCAATTTGTAGGCCCTTGGTGTGTACGTAAAGTACTCCACTTTAGTTTTCTCAAGGATTTTGGTACTCCTCCATTGTTTCGCACATAATTTTATAGGAGGAATTTTTTCCCTCCTTGTTTTCTGTGCTGCCTCCGGTTGTTGTTGTTGTTGTTGTTGTTGTTGTTGTTGTTGTTGTTGTTGTTGTTGTTGTTGTTGTTGTTGTTGTTGTTGTTGTTGTTGTTGTTGTTGTTGTTGTTGTTGTTGTAAGATTTGCCCACTTGTTCGTAGTAGAATTAAACACAGGAATAATCGCTATAAATTATTATATATTTCAAGCAAGTTCACAATGTGTATGATCACGTTCGTCTCCAACTTACAATTAATTCCAAAAATATCAAATATCTAAAACCTAACTTCGCCTTGGCCTTGGTTCCCACGCAAGCTCGAACACGTCCGCGCGTGCAGGAAATGCAAGCGATGCAACTTATGCTATGCACTTGCTGGGTGTACTCGCATTTCAAATGGGCAGGTGGCTACCGGCGCGTGTTAACTGCCGCCCCTTAAAATATCTGCGTCCCGCAGATCAATGACCGAACATGAGAAGCAACCTAAAGTTCTGCTGGGTTGTTGAACTCCTGTTGTACGTTGTGCTGGGCGAGGAATGCGCTTCCGGCGAAAAGACAGGCGAAGTTCCGGAATGTTGACCCTTCCGTAGATCTTTCTCCACAATAGGCAGATGGCGATAGCTATGACTATGGCGATAAAGATTTCTGCAATGATAGCAGAATTAAGGTGTTCTTTTAAGGTTTTAATATGTTCAATGTTCTTGACGCTGATATCGTGTACAAATTCCAGGTTAGGCTTGACCCTTCTGCTGGTTACGTTGGCCAGGACAGCAGGAAGCGCTTGAAGCCTCGAAGCGGACCCGCTGAAGAATGTCTGGTCCTTGATAGTTACCGTGTCATTGTCCAATTGGATGAGATAGGTACCTTCTAGAGGAATAGAGACATTTTTTTTTAAAATCGAACCATTAAAGTTCGTCACGAAGATTGTATTCTCCTCAATAAATTCGATGAACTCTTCATTAGTGCCCTTGAAGTCGCATGCTGCAGTGCTGCCCTTAAGGATCTTGGGGAGGCATGTGTCTTCTGCTAGTTTCTTTAAGACGATATCTTCGCATACCGATGTGTTCCCTATGCGGATGCAGTCACCCTTGAGTTCGTAAGTCATGTCGCGATTAAGTAAGAGTTTCGTATAGTTCAAGTCGATTTGTCTCCCGTCCTTGATTGCCGCACGAGCGTTTATCAAATGGAAAATGTTGGTCCCAACCTTAGGGATTGCTAGGACATACAGCAATAGGGTTCCATTGCTATATACAGAAGGTCGTCCATACTCCACTGCCTCCACGAAGTTTTGATAAGGTAGAGTTTCCAGCTCGTTTATGATATTGTGTATCTCTTCGGAGTCAAATATGTTGCTATTAACTATTCCGGTCTTTGCCATTTGACAGGCCCTAACTATTTCGTTTACCCCTTCTTTTAATATAAGTACCTTGTCAAGTAAGTCGTGTCTTAGTCTCTCCGCGTTCCCCTCCTGTACGGCGTTATTATAGCCGTCAATCATTTTGTTGACCTTATTCATGACTTCATGCGTCGCCTCGAAGAGTTTCGTTAGTTCTGTACTGCTCGTTATTGTTCTCTATTATGTCTGTCTGCGTCTGTAGGAGTTTTCCCCAATCAGTTGCGTCAGGGGAGCCTGCCAGGCATTTCCAGGCACTCCCTATCCAGTCGATAGATCGAGTCCGTCTTGTATTCGGTTCGCCTTGTTCTCTTAGTCGATCTTTTATTTGGTTCAGGTGATAGGCTAAAATCAGTTGCATCTCCTGATCTGCTACGTGTTTCGCGGCCAACTGCTCAGTTTGTTCGATGAGCGCGTTATACTTCCATAAGTCAATGACATGGATTAACTTGAAATAACCATTTATTACCCAAGCGTTGCCTTCTTTAATGGTCACGATCGGAGATTTGTATTCAAAAATGTGCAAGGCCTGCACAGGAACCAAGGAAGCTAGACTGTAATACAATTTCAATAGTTATTTTATTAATTAGCTAAATACAAAATTGGACCTTAATACTACGTTAACATTAGGTGCCTTAGTTTTTTCATCGGATTCTTCTTGAAATACCAATTTTTATATAAGTTGTTTCTTGTTTTCTCAAAAAAAAATCAATTTATTACTTAATCTAGGTATGCATGCTAGGGAGTCATTCCCCTTTTTTTCTTTTTTTTCTATTTTGGTTTGTGTTCAATTCCGTTTTTTTACTTTTTTTTTTGTGTTCAATCCCGTTTTAAGTTTTTTAAATGTACTTTATGAATTCTTCTGCCACTAGCTGTCGTTACCGTTACGCGGTTGTCCTTTGCGACAATTTCTTTTCGATATAACGGTTTTTTTTTTACCCTTTACGCGTTTCACGGCAGCATACACTACCTCACCCTCGCAGTACCTTCTAGGCGCACTCCTCTTTCGGTTTAGCCTTGCATTCCTGGCCTCCATATTTCTCTTAATGATACCCCTCAGATCCTCGTTGATTTTCGAGCGAATGTTTAAAAGGGTTTGGAAATTCACTCTCTGAGATCTGTTAAAGAAGACATCCGTAGGCTTCCGTTTGATGACGGAATGTACGGTGTTATTATAGCGATCTACCGCTATGTCGACGAGTTCCTTAACATTGAGATCCGGGTGCTCGACTTTAAGACACCGGTAAATTTCTAATATCGTAGAATGGACCCTTTCTATTTGTCCATTCACTTCGCTTCGGTAGGAGGGAGTCAGATAGAGTTTGATACTTAATGTTTTTATAAAATTTAGCACAATCTAGAATTTGCTCCCTGTTTTCCCTAGGAGCGCGATGGGCTCTCCTATGTTCCTTTTCTATTATTATGAGTCTACGCTCCTCATTGGCGACATCCTCAACGATTCGTTGCGTGACTCGTAATTATGAAAGTTCTCCAGATAAACGCTTTGGAGCAACCCAAGGTATTCCTCCGGAATTTTTATTGCATTTACTACCCCTGGGTTAAGCTTTTCCCTTAATACCTCTACGAGATTGTCTCGACGTAACCTGTTCATGGAAATGTAATGGCGATGATAGCCAGGGTGAGGCTCCTCGTGAGAGCGCAGATCGATACCGATCTTAAAAATCAGTTGGTTCCTGAAAACGTTTATCGGGGCCTCCACATGTGGTATAAGGTCGGAGTTGTCCTGGTCGGCACTATGTACCGTACAGGATTCTGCGTCGCTACCAGGGAGCTCACAAAATCCTTCCTCAGCCGAACCAGTCTGGGAGCCCTCGGTTGCGATGTCTGTGACCTCACCTGTACGTGAGTTGGATTGTGCCTCGCTAGCGGTTTCGGTGCTGGTGTCTGACAGATGATTGACCTCTGTCCCTAATCCCGAAAGAGCATCAGCCACAAAGTTCGATTTACCGGGAGTGTAAATCAACTCGCAGTTGTACTCCTCAATCCTTGCCTTCCATCGTTTGAGCTTAGCGTTGTGATTCCTGTTGCTCAAGGCAAACGTCAGGGGCTGATGGTCGGTGAAAATGTTGATCTTCTTGGCTCCATACAGATAATTTCTCAAATTATCCAGAGCCCAGACTATGGCGAGCATCTCTTTTTCGTTGGTCGCGTAATTCTCCTCTGTTCGATTCAGGGAGCGAGAGATGTATGCCACAGGCCTTTCCTTACCGTGTTCACCTTGAGATAAGACCACACCAATAGCGTAGTCGGAGGCATCCGTGGTCAAATTAAAGCCTTTTTCAAAGTCCGGAAATGCTAGGACATCCGCAGACGTAAGTAGCTCTTTCAGAGTTTCGAATGACTTAACCGCATCGTCTTCGAGGGAGATTGCAACGTTCTTCGATTGGTTGGCTCTAACGTGTGAAAAATCCCCACGTGTTATGTTGGCTAGGGGTTTTGCTATCTTGGCGTAGTCTCTAATGAATTTTGTATAGTAGGACGTTAAACCAAGGAAGCTCTTTAATTCTTTCAGATTACTCGGAGGGAAAATCTCCTCTATGGCCTTAACCTTTTTGCGATCTGGGAGTATGTCCTCGGGAGTAACCAGATACCCGAGGAATTCTACACTGGTGGTCAAGAAATGGGTTTTCTCCAGATTGATTTTTAATCCGGCTTCATTCAATTTGGAAAAAACTGTTTCAATGTCCCTCAAATGGTCTTCCTCAGATTTGCTGAATATGATTATATCATCGATATAAACATAACACATTTTGCCGATTAACTTGTTGAGTACATCGTCAATCATCCTTTGAAAGATCGCAGGAGCGTTTTTAAGACCGAATGGGAGTCTAAGATATTCGTACTTCCCATTCATTGTCGAGAAGGCTGTCTTCGGGATATCCTTGTCATTCATCAAGATTTGATGAAATCCCGAAGTCAAGTCAAGTGTCGTGAAGACTTTTGCGTCGCCAAGATTGGCAAGTGTACTATTGATGTCTGGAATGGGGTATGTATCCGGGATTGTTACAGCGTTCAAGCGCTTGTAATCGATCACCATTCTATACTGTTTTTCGCCGTTGGGTTTTGGCTTTTTAGGAACAACCCATATGGGTGAGTTAGAGGGGCTGTTCGAAGGGCGGATAATGTTCTCCGATAGTAGCTCCTTAACCTGTCGCTCAACCTCTTGCCTCATGCAAGCTGGGTAAGGGTAGCTTTTAGCATATATCGGCTCATCTGTATTCGTACGGATTGCGGCTCGTATGTTGGTTTTTTTTCAAAAGCGCTTTCTTTTGGAGGAAAGCTACCATTGTGTACTCCTTGTTGTGAAGAGAATATTCAATCGAACGTACTAGTGTGTCTAGGGCAGTTCCCACAGATTCCAACAGATCTGCCTTGGAATAAGCATTTTGGGCCGAAGACAGCAGCCAATTGTCAATTTTCGTACGTATATGGATATCTATCAATCTTTCTAGAGTTGTTAGGAGAAATGATGATAGATTGATGGGTCTGAGATCTTTTGGAGTAACAAGGGAGTCTATGGTATGAAAATCACTTCCACTTCGCTCCTTAACAGCGAGGTAACACACGCCGGTAGCCACCTGCCCATTTGAAATGCGAGTACACCCAGCAAGTGCATAGCATAAGTTGCATCGCTTGCATTTCCTGCACGCGCGGACGTGTTCGAGCTTGCGTGGGAACCAAGGCCAAGGCGAAGTTAGGTTTTAGGTATTTGATATTTTTGGAATTAATTCTAAGTTGGAGACGAACGTGATCATACACATTGTGAACTTGCTTGAAATATATAATAATTTATAACGATTATTCCTGTGTTTAATTCTACTACGAACAAGTGGGCCAATATTAGATTGGCGTTCGGTTTTTTTTTCAAGGTATCCTTAAGGATAACTTTTACTGGCGCCCGAGCAGGGACCTGACGAAGAAGGACATTAGAAAAGTCAGAGTCCAGGAAAAATGCAACAAAATGAGAAGCAAATTGTGTGAAAAGAAAGATACAATAAGTGTAGCCAAGTGAGCTGAAGATAAAAGAATAATGAGTGAAAACCCATGCAAAATAGAAATGCTATGATAAAAAGAAGCATTAAGTGAAAATTGTGTGAAAAAGAAAGTACAAGAAGTTTAGCTAAGTGAACTGAATGATAAAAGGATAATAAGTAAAAACTCATGCAAAGTAAAAAATGCAACAAGGATAAAGAAACATTAAGTAAAAATTGTGTGAAAAGAACAACGAATACAGCCAAGTGAATTGGACGAAAAGCGAAACTGAAGGAAATACAAAGACAAGTCAGGCGACTACAGTGAAGCAGCAGAATATAAAGGAAGACGAAAAAGGACCTAACTAAGCCATGAGAAATATGTCACCAATCATTCTAGGATTGTAGTAAGATTAGTTTAAGAAGTATTACAAAAGTGAATATTTGAAAATTACTCACTGCCTATGCAATAAATTACCGATCATAAAATTATAATTTTTCTTAACATTTATGCCTAGGGGCCAACTCTCACGAAAAAAGGGGCCGGTTCACCGAAAATTTTAATAAATTATCCGTGTGAAGACCCTCGTACCTTAGTAGGTCACTGCAAAATAACTGCATTAACGACTAAAACGGACACATACGAGCCTTCCGTCAGGACGGTAACTACCCCGAACAGTTTAATGGAGAACGCTTAGCAGGCATCCAGTGAAAATAATTAACACTGAAAAGTAAAAGCAAAATTAAAATTAATTAATGAATAAATGCATAAAATTGTTGGGCTAACAACGACAAAGTTAGAAATACAAAGCAAACGAGGAAAAAAAGACAGATCCGTATTTAATTAATTAATCTGTGAATCTTTATATAAAAATCGAAACCGAATTCGCGTCTGCCACTAGGTTATAAAATATATTCAAGGGGTTACTTCACCTGCGCTTGCACTACACATCTCGTTTATACTTTTGATTCTTATCCGTTAGCATGGATGAACTTAAGAACTCAGTTACGCAACTCACGGGTGCAGCTTAGAGGACTGGAGAACCGTATGGGTAGAATAGAACAATCTGGTTCACAGGAAACAATCAATTCCGTGAGCAACCACTTAAGAGAAATTGCAGGTCGATTCTCAGTCCTGGAGCAATCGGATTTGGGAGGCGTCCCCGCCCCTGAGGCCAGACAGGTGGAACAATTACATGGGCCAACCTGTGAACAGGACTTAAAGGACATCTCCAAGCTCCCTGACTCTGTCAAGGAACTCCAAACCTTCGATGGAAACCCGGTGCATTACGTCTCCTGCATCGAATCCGATAAGGTAATTTTCTTAAAAAACCGCCCTTCAAATACAGTTTGGTTGAATGCTAACCCTAAATGGAGACTTTCCCATACTCTATAGATCCAAATTGGAAACCATTTGCAAAAAGTTCAATCACCTCTTCGGTCCTGTGGGTAATGAGGAAATAAAAACCAACGTACGAGCCGCAATCCGTACGAATACAGATGAGCCGATATATGCTAAAAGCTACCCTTACCCAGCTTGCATGAGGCAAGAGGTTGAGCGACAGGTTAAGGAGCTACTATCGGAGAACATTATCCGCCCTTCGAACAGCCCCTCTAACTCACCCATATGGGTTGTTCCTAAAAAGCCAAAACCCAACGGCGAAAAACAGTATAGAATGGTGTTCGATTACAAGCGCTTGAACGCTGTAACAATCCCGGATACATACCCCATTCCAGACATCAATAGTACACTTGCCAGTCTTGGCGACGCAAAAGTCTTCACGACACTTGACTTGACTTCGGGATTTCATCAAATCTTGATGAATGACAAGGATATCCCGAAGACAGCCTTCTCAACAATGAATAGGAAGTACGAATATCTTAGACTCCCATTCGGTCTTAAAAATGCTCCTGCGATCTTTCAAAGGATGATTGACGATGTACTCAAAAATCGGCAAAATCTGTTATGTTTATATCGCTGATATAATCATTTTCAGCAAATCTGAGGAAGACCATTTGAGGGGTATCTGGTTACTCCCGAGGGCATACTCCCAGATCGCAAAAAGGTTAAGGCCATAGAAGAGATTCTCCCGCCGAGGAATCTGAAAGAATTAAAGAGCTTCCTTGGTTTAACGTCCTACTATAGAAAATTCATTAGAGACTACGCCAAGATAGCAAAACCCCTAACCAACATAACACGTGGGGATTTTTCACACGTTAGAGCCAACCAATCGAGGAACTTTGCAATCTCCTTCGAAGACGATGCGGTTAAGTCATTCGAAACTCTGAAAGAGCTACTTACGTCTGCGGATGTCCTAGCATTTCCGGACTTTGAAAAAGGCTTTAATTTGACCACGGATGCCTCCGACTACGCTATTGGTGCGGTCTTATCTCAAGGTGAACACGGTAAGGAAAGGCCTGTGGCATACATCTCTCGCTCCCTGAATCGAACAGAGGAGAATTACGCGACCAACGAAAAAGAGATGCTCGCCATAGTCTGGGCTCTGGATAATTTGAGAAATTATCTGTATGGAGCCAAGAAGATCAACATTTTCACCGACCATCAGCCCCTGACGTTTGCCTTGAGCAACAGGAATCACAACGCTAAGCTCAAACGATGGAAGGCAAGGATTGAGGAGTACAACTGCGAGTTGATTTACACTCCCGGTAAATCGAACTTTGTGGCTGATGCTCTTTCGGGATTAGGGACAGAGGTCAATCATCTGTCAGACACCAGCACCGAAACCGCTAGCGAGGCACAATCCAACTCACGTACAGGTGAGGTCACAGACATCGCAACCGAGGGCTCCCAGACTGGTTCGGCTGAGGAAGGATTTTGTGAGCTCCCTGGTAGCGACGCAGAATCCTGTACGGTACATAGTGCCGACCAGGACAACTCCGACCTTATACCACATGTGGAGGCCCCGATAAACGTTTTCAGGAACCAACTGATTTTTAAGATCGGTATCGATCTGCGCTCTCACGAGGAGCCTCACCCTGGCTATCATCGCCATTACATTTCCATGAACAGGCTACGTCGAGACAATCTCGTAGAGGTATTAAGGGAAAAGCTTAACCCAGGGGTAGTAAATGGAATAAAAATTCCGGAGGAATACCTTGGGTTGCTCCAAAGCGTTTATCTGGAGAACTTTCATAATTACGAGTCACGCAACGAATCGTTGAGGATGTCGCCAATGAGGAGCGTAGACTCATAATAATAGAAAAGGAACATAGGAGAGCCCATCGCGCTCCTAGGGAAAACAGGGAGCAAATTCTAGATTGTGCTAAATTTTATAAAAACATTAAGTATCAAACTCTATCTGACTCCCTCCTACCGAAGCGAAGTGAATGGACAAATAGAAAGGGTCCATTCTACGATATTAGAAATTTACCGGTGTCTTAAAGTCGAGCACCCGGATCTCAATGTTAAGGAACTCGTCGACATAGCGGTAGATCGCTATAATAACACCGTACATTCCGTCATCAAACGGAAGCCTACGGATGTCTTCTTTAACAGATCTCAGAGAGTGAATTTCCAAACCCTTTTAAACATTCGCTCGAAAATCAACGAGGATCTGAGGGGTATCATTAAGAGAAATATGGAGGCCAGGAATGCAAGGCTAAACCGAAAGAGGAGTGCGCCTAGAAGGTACTGCGAGGGTGAGGTAGTGTATGCTGCCGTGAAACGCGTAAAGGGTAAAAAAAAACCGTTATATCGAAAAGAAATTGTCGCAAAGGACAACCGCGTAACGGTAACGACAGCTAGTGGCAGAAGAATTCATAAAGTACATTTAAAAAACTTAAAACGGGATTGAACACAAATCAAAAAAAAAAGTAAAAAAAACGGAATTGAACACAAACCAAAAAAGAAAAAAAAGAAAACAAGGGGAATGACTCCCTAGCATGCATACCTAGATTAAGTAATAAATTGGTTTATTTTTTTGAGAAAACAAGAAACAACTTATATAAAAATTGGTATTTCAAGAAGAATCCGATGAAAAAACTAAGGCACCTAATGTTAACGTAGTATTAAGGTCCAATTTTGTATTTAGCTAATTAATAAAATAACTATTGAAATTGTATTACAGTCTAGCTTCCTTGGTTCCTGTGCAGGCCTTGCACATTTTTGAATACAAATCTCCGATCGTGACCATTAAAGAAGGCAACGCTTGGGTAATAAATGGTTATTTCAAGTTAATCCATGTCATTGACTTAAGGAAGTATAACACGCTCATCGAACAAACTGAGCTGTTGGCCGCGAAACACGTAGCAGATCATGAAATGCAACTGATTTTAGCCTATCACCTGAACCAAATAAAAGATCGACTAAGAGAACTAGGCGAACCGAAGACAAGACGGACTCGATCTATCGACTGGATAGGGAGTGCCTGGAAATGGCTGGCAGGCTTCCCTGACGCAACTGATTGGGGAAAACTCCTACAGACGCAGACAGACACAATAGAGAACAATAACGAGCAGTACAGAATTAACGAAAAACTCTTCGAGGCGACGCATGAAGTCATGAATATATTATGAAGGGGTAAACGAAATAGTTAGGGCCTGTCAAATGGCAAAGACCGGAATAGTTAATAGCAACATATTAGACTCCGAAGAGATACACAATATCATAAACGAGCTGGAAACTCTACCTTATCAAAACTTCGTGGAGGCAGTGGAGTATGGACGACCTTCTGTATATAGCAATGGAACCCTATTGCTGTATGTCCTAGCAATCCCTAAGGTTGGGACCAACATTTTCCATTTGATAAACGCTCGTGCGGCAATCAAGGACGGGAGACAAATCGACTTGGACTATACGAAACTCTTACTTAATCACGACATGACTTACGGACTCAAGGGTGACTGCATCCGCATAGGGAACACATCGGTATGCGAAGATAGCGTCTTAAAGAAACTAGCAGAAGACACATGCCTCCCCAAGATCCTTAAGGGCGGCGGCACTGCAGCATGCGACTTCAAGGGCACTAATGAAGAGGTCATCGAATTTATTGGGGAGAATACAATCTTCGTGACGAACTTTAATGGTTCGATTTTAAATAAAAATTCTTCTATTTCTCTAGAAGGTACCTATCTCATCCAATTGGATAATGACACGGTAACCATCAAGGACCAGACATACTTCAGCGGGTCCGCTTCGAGGCTTCAAGCGCTTCCTGCTGTCCTGGCCAATGTAACCAGCAGAAGGGTCAAGCCTAACCTGGAATTTGTACACGATATCAGCGTCAAGAACATTGAACATATTAAAACCTTAAAAGAACACCTTAATTCTTCTATCATTGCAGAAATCTTTATCGCCATCTGCCTATTGTGGAGAAAGATCTACGGAAGGGTCAACGAAAAGACAGGCGAAGTTCCGGAATACTTCGCCTGTCTTTTCGCCGGAAGCGCATTCCTCGCCCAGCACAACGTACAACAGGAGTTCAACAACCCAGCAGAACTTTAAGTTGCTTCTCATGTTCGGTCATTGATCTGCGGGACGCAGATATTTGAAGGGGCGGCGGTTACGAGCGCGCCATTGCCACCGGATACGCGCGCAGTGGCCTATTTGACGAATCAGCGATTCGCACCGTGGGAGCAGTGGCTTCCTAACGGGAGATTAGGATAGAATAAGTTAGTTCTAAGTTGACTGTTGAAGCGAGAGCAATAAATCCATAACGGAAGCTAATAAACGGTTTTTTATTTTCTTAAACTAGTAAGTCGAACAAGTGGGCACGCCTCCTAGTGGGCGTGCGTTGGCGTTTTTTTTATGATCACCCGGATGTGATCCTTTAACTGGCGCCCGAGCAGGGACCGGCATTAAAACCTGTGTAATTTTTGTCCAAGGATATGTGCCCACTACAATGCGCTCTATAGAGTGAATACGTCACTGTATCCATGAGAACACAGCTGACCATTTTGTAATCAAGGGCACAAACATTCCACATACCCATGAGAACATGTGGATATCCCGAAGGACTAAAGGATACGGTGGTGATGGTGATCGTGCCATTAGTAGGTTGCTTGCAACTAAACGGGACGAACACGACACCTCCCGCATTGCCGGTTCCCAACAACGGTTCAACTAACATAACGTTCTTTCTTTTTCGTAGGACATTTGCCAACAAGTGAAACATAAAAATAACAATGCTGAAATTAATGAAGCTATTGTGAGTGTTAAAAAATAAAATTACTTGCTAATTAAGCTAAACAAACCGGTGTTGCGAAGAAAAATTCCGCGCTCCCGAATCTGTTAAAAAAATAAAATTACTTGCTAATTAAGCTAAACAAACCGGTGTTGCGAAGAAAAATTCCGCGCTCCCGAATTTGTTAAAAAAATAAAATTACTTGCTAATTAAGCTAAACAAACCGGTGTTGCGAAGAAAAATTCCGCGCTCCCGAATTTGTTATAGAAATAAAATTGCTTTATAAGTAAGCTTTACAAACCGGTGTTGCGAAGATAAAATTCCGCGCCCCCAAATTTAACAAAAAAAGAAAAATCAGTGAAATCTCGCGAAGAAAAATTCCGCGATAGATCGAATATCCCATTGAGGGAATATATAAAAATTATATGAATTGTGAAGAAGAAATTAGCGATACTGCTAGTGTGTGAGCATCCAGAAGAAGCGGTATAATTTAAGTGAAAGTTTTTGTAAATTAAATTAAGTTAATTAAGGAAAATTGTGTAAGTGGCAAGCTGCGCGAAAGAGGTATTTATTAAGGTATTTATATTCATACTTTTTCAAAACTAAATCAATTACATAATAATGGAAGAAACAAGGAAAACCCTTCTCGAGTTGACGGGTGCCGTTAATGCGATCCTGGAAACCCTAAAGGGTTTCGAAGAACGCCTCAGACATCTGGAAGGTGCCGGCGAGTCAAATGTTGCTCCGACCTGTGAGTCGGTACAACTATGCGGTCCAAAGACCGAAGATGACTTAAAGGATATCTGCAGGCTACCTGACTGTGTCAAGGAGCTTCAGGTTTTTATCGGGGATCCAACACAGTATGTATCATGGATACATAATGTGGAAGGGATTCTCAAGGATTTCGAGATAGTTAAAAACAAACCTATCTATCGTGCGATACTCTCGCACATAAGGCAAAAAATTAGGGGGGGGGGGCGCCGATACGGCTTTAGTGTCATATAATATTTTCGATGACGATTGGTCAGCGATAAAGAAATGTTTGTCGCTGCACTATGCTGATAAACGCGACATTCGGACACTGGAGCACCAGCTGAATCAGCTGACTCAAAGGGGAGCGAAGTTAGATGAGTTCTACGCGACAGTGAACCATCAATTCTCGTTAATAATAAATAAAATTAAGACGGAGTCGTACTCTCCGGAAACCGTAGGCGCGTTGGTAGAAACCTACCGAAACCGCGCTCTGGATGTGTTTATTAGAGGCCTGCGGGGTGATTTATCGAAAATGTTGATAATCCAAAAACCCAGGACCTTACCGGAGGCCTACACGGCATGCCTCGAGATACAGAATCTTGACTACCGAAACAACGCGATCCACCTGCCAAACGTGGTGAATAAGGTAACGACACCTATAAACCCAACTTTTGGAATGGACCAGAGATCGTTTCCAAATCAAGCAAAATTTGTGAGGAACTTCGGGTATAGATTTAATCAACGCCCGCAAAACGAATTGCCTCCTAGGCCCAGTGCACCAAAACCTCATGAGAGAATGGACGTAGATCTCCAATCCCAATCACGCCAGGTAAATTATATGAATCGTCCGCAAGGAAATAATCCTTTTAAGCGACGATCGCGCTCAGAGAATTATCCTCAGAACAAGCATCAGAAGATGTTTAATATAAGAACTGCGGAGGAAGAGCCAATCGATATAGAGGAGGAAGTAAATTTTATGAGGGACGCCTGTCCAGCGTACCTTATATAGAATATTTTACAGGGGACGGGACGATGCTTAAGTTTTTGGTTGATACCGGGGCAAATAAAAACTTCATCAGCCCAACTGTCAAAGGCAAACCCACACCCCTGTTAAAGCCCTTTGTCGTGCACTCGGCTGCCGGCAAAGTATCTATCAAAGAAAAAATCACTGGTAGCTTCTTTAAAAAAATCGGAAACGATACTATCCTAACATTTTATATACTACCAGGGTTAAAATCTTTCGATGGTATAATAGGAGATAATACCTTGAAAGAGTTAGAAGTGGTCATCGACCGAAAAGAGAATATACTTACCCTAACTCCAAATATTAGAATTCCACTCAGAGAAAAAGTTTCGACAGAGGTCAACATCGTTCTTGACGAGGCTCTGCCCGAAAAAATAAAAATCCAACTTCGTGAACTAGTAAAGAAACACGATAGTATATTTGGACCTCTTGACATCAAAGAGATGGTTCAAACTTCAGTGCAAGCCGAAATTAGAACAAGCATAGACGAGCCAATATACACAAAAAGCTATCCCTACCCTGTCTGTCTAAGGGAGCGGGTAGAAAAGGAAATAAACGAATTACTGACGGAAGGGATAATCAGACCATCCAAGAGTCCGTATAATTCACCGATCTGGATAGTTCCCAAGAAGCCCAAGCCGTCCGGTGAAAAACAGTACCGGATGGTAATAGACTTCAAGCGCCTCAATGCTGTAACTATTTCAGATACTTACCCGATTCCCGACATCAACGCTACCATTGCTAGTCTGGGTAAGGCTAAATACTTTACTACGTTAGACCTTACTTCAGGGTTTCACCAAATACCAATGAAACCCGCAGACATTCCAAAAACTGCCTTTTCCACTTTGAATGGAAAATACGAATTTTTAAGGTTGCCGTTTGGCCTGAAGAATGCACCGGCCATATTTCAGAGGATGATCGACGACGTTCTCAAGGAATACATTGCTAAAATCTGCTATGTATATATCGATGACATTATTGTCTTCGGTAGTAGCGAAGAAGACCACTTGAGGAACATAGATACCATTCTTGGCAGGTTGCGCGAAGTCAACCTTAAGGTCAATCTTGAAAAAACTAACTTCATGAAGACCGAAGTAGAATTCCTGGGCTATGTTATTACTCCCGAAGGAATTCGCCCGGACGTAAAAAAGGTAACAGCTATTCAGCAAATATTGCCGCCAGACAATCTGAAAGATCTAAAGAGATTTTTAGGTATGACTTCGTACTACCGGAAATTCATTCGCGATTATGCGAAGGTCGCTAAACCCTTAACCAACATCACGAGAGGGGAAAATGCCCGCATAAAGGCTAACCAATCTAGGCGGGTGCTTATACATCTAAGTAGTGAGGCGTTACGTGCTTTTAACGACTTAAAAGAGCTTCTGACGTCTTCCGAAATTCTGGCATTCCCTGACTTCGGAAAGCCTTTCAACCTAACAACGGACGCTTCCAATTATGCAATCGGAGCCGTGTTATCTCAGGGGGAAACAGGTAAGGACAAGCCAATAGCATTCATATCCCGTTCCCTCAATAAATCTGAGGAGAACTATGCAACGAACGAGAAGGAGATGTTGGCCATTGTCTAATCTCCGCTCCTACGTCTACGGTGCGAAAAAGATCCGCATTTTCACAGATCACCAGCCGTTGACGTTTGCCCTGGGAAATCGCAATTATAACGCGAAGTTGAAAAGATGGAAGGCCCGTATCGAAGAGTATAGTTACGAATTGATTTACAAACCTGGTAAATCGAATTTCGTAGCGGACGCGCTGTCTAGATTAAAGACGGAAGTCAATCACTTGTCCAGCTCAGTTCGTGCTGAGACGGAAACAAGTTCAAGAATAGCAGAAGCCGGTTCGGGGACTGAAACCGCCAGCGAAGATCACGAAAATAACTGCAGTGGAACCGAAGACACCGAAACTGCCAGTGAAGATCACGATAACAACCACGCTGTTGGAAGCAATACGGAAACTGCTAGCGAAGGTCACTCTTCCCTACAAACGGCACACAGCGCTGAACAAGATGGCTCTGACCTTATACCACATGTCGAGGTTCCAATAAATGTTTTCCGGAACCAAATTATCATCAAGATCGGCAAAGGTCTAGAAATTTACGAGGAGCCCCATCCTGGGTACTCACGCCACTACATCGCAGAAAGCAATTTAACAAAGGAAAAACTGGTAGCTATCCTAAAAAGTAAACTAAGGCCAAGCATCTTGAACGGTCTCAAAATACCCGAACCTTACCTGGCCATGCTACAGGAAGTGTATCTAGAAAACTTCGTGAACTATAAAATTCGTGTTACCCAAAGGCTGGTAGAGGATGTAAAAAACGAAGACCGTATATTTGAGCTAATTTCAAACGAACACAGAAGGGCCCACAGGAATCCGAGAGAAAACAAAGAACAACTTCTTGAAAATTATTACTTCCTCCGGATGAATAGTCGTGTAAAACGGGTTACGGATACTTGCGAAGTATGCAAGACAAACAAATACGATAGACACCCGTTCAATCCAGAGTTTCAGCCTACGCCAATTCCGTCATATCCGTGCGAAATACTGCATATGGATATAATTGAAATACAAAACGAGAAATTTATTAGTTGCGTGGATAAGTTTTCCAAATTTGGGAAGTTGTTCCACATTAAAAACCGGTCAGTACTACACTTAAGGGACAAGATAACGAAGATATTACATTACTTCACTGTTCCAAAAATGCTCTGATAATGAAAGGAGCTTTCTGAGCCCCATAATACTTAATTTCATCAAATTACTGGGAATCAAACTATATCCTACACCGGTAAACCGAAGTGAAGTTAATGGACAAGTCGAGAGATTCCACTCGACTGTGCTTGAAATATATAGGTGTTTAAAAGTTGAGTATAAGGATTTGAGATTGAAAGAACTCATTAACATAACGGTCGACCGATATAACAGTACCATCCACTCGGTCACAGGGAAAAAGCCTGCAGATGTGTTTTTTAACAGATGCCAACGCATCAACTATCAAAGCCTTGTCAACTTTCGAGCGTAAACCAAGAACTAAAAGGGGAAATCGAACGAAAGCAGAAGGCTGCTAATATCGGGCGAAATGCTACTAAATGTAGCCCCAAAAAATATAAAAAAGGCGACATTATATATACAAGATCTAAGAGAATTCAAGGTAAAAATAAACCCCTCTTTCGCAAAGAAACTGTTGCTAAGAATAACAAGGTCACTGTAACTACCTCTACTGGGAGAAGAGTTCACAAGACCCATATTAAGAATATATAAAAAATTAAATAAAAAAAAATAAAAAAAGGGGAATGTTGCCCAATAGCACTTTAGCACCTAAGTTCATTGGAATTCTACAGAACAAAATATTGCACATTTATAATTAAGTCTTTTGCACATATGTAGGACAAATTTCTACGTTCATAGTTAGTTAAGTTTTTGCACTTTATAATTAATCAAGTTCATGCATTGCACATTCTTAAGATGCATTAATAATATCACACATTTATAAGTAGTTAAGTTCTTTTAAAAACAATTCACACCCTTATTCAGTATCTTAAGACCTTGAAAAATTCTACTGTCACTAATAAATCGTTTATAGTATGAAATTGAGTCTTACAAACTTTCATTTACCTTTTCCACTTTACATCACAAATATTTAGGATCATCTCTCTGACTGTAGCACGAGGTTTTATAATTTTCGACTATAAGACCCCAATAGTCTCAATCAAGGATGGTCACGGTTGGATAATCGATGGCTATTTTAAGCTGGTTCACGTCATAGACCTTGGCAAATTTGAACATTTGGTAGACGAAATAACCACAGCAGTGAATGCCAGTGTCAAGGATCAGGAGAAGAAAACAATAATTGAATTTCACTTGCAACAACTGAACGACCGATTAAATATACTAAAGGGAAAGCCAACGAGGAAAACAAGATCCATCGATTGGATTGGCTCAGCTTGGAAATGGGTGGCAGGAAGCCCGGATGCTGGAGACTGGAACAAGATCCTTCAAAGCGAACAGGAAATAATACAGAACAATAACCACCAATACAAGATAAACGAACGTATCTTCGGGGTAACGCAGGACATTACTCGCAAAATCAACCAGATGATTTACACGTTCAATCATGAAGTCGAAACGGTTGATGCAGAAAAATTCGAACAGAACGTAATTAATCAGATATTGATTATTAAGGGAGAGATAAACGAAATGGTTCGCGCATGCCAAATGGCTAGAAGTGGGACAGTGAACACAAACCTATTGGACAAGGAGGAGATAAATAGGATAATAAGCGAAATCGAAACCCTCCCTTACGAAAACGAAATCCAGGCAATAGAATATGCGACACCTTCGGTCTATACCAACGACAGGAAGCTTCTGTACATCCTTGCAATGCCTAAAGTAAGGAAGTCGGAATTTAACCTATTGCACACAAGAGCGGCAATAAACGGAGATACGCAAATCGAGCTTGAGTTTAAACAGATGCTCGTAAACCACATGGAAACCTTTGGAATAGTTGGTCATTGCCTTTCCATAAGCAATTCGACAATTTGCGAAGAAAGGGCATTACAGAAAATTCCTGAGGAAGACTGCATAGCAAAAGTCCTGAAAGGAGGTTCCGCAACCTGTAATTACCATAGTAACCTAAATAGGGTTATTGAGCTTGTCAAGGATGACACCATATTTGTGACCAACTACAAGGGAGAGTTGGTATCAAAGAATACTTCCAATCACCTTGACGGTACCTACGTTATCCAGTTGAATAACGAAACAATTCAGTTGGACAATAGAACATTTTCTAGTCTCATAGCTACGAGCTTGCAGGTTCTTCCTCCAGTGCTAACGGGGGCTATCACTAGGAACCACAGAGTCGATATAGGCTATGTACATAAACTCAGCCTAGTTAACATTAAAAGGTTAAAGGACCTTACCACGACACTATGGATTTCCTCCGGCACCAGTGCTCTAATCTTCCTGATGGTGACAGCCGTGGTCTTAATGATATGGCGTAAGGTCAATGTCAAATTGGACATCCCGGCAGTTAACATGCCCTACAGGACGAACCAATTAGAGGATCCAATACCCCACCAGCGCGAAACTTACTCTGCTGGCTCTGACGTCACTCTTGATCTACGGGACGTAGATTTTTAAAGGGGGAGGAGTTAACACCACAGCCCAAGGCCATGATCAAAAGTTCATGATAGCAAGTCATGCGCATTGGCTGTGTCAGCATTTTCATGTCTGAACCTGTTCCCACAGTTTCAGTGCATGAGGATCTTGTTACGAGCGCGCCATTGCCACCGGATACGCGTGCAGTGGCCTATTTGATGAATCAGCGATTCGCACCGTGGGAGCAGTGGCTTCCTAACGGGAGATTAGGATAGAATAAGTTAGTTCTAAGTTGACTGTTGAAGCGAGAGCAATAAATCCATAACGGAAGCTAATAAACGGTTTTTTATTTTCTTAAACTAGTAAGTCGAACAAGTGGGCACGCCTCCTAGTGGGCGTGCGTTTGCGTTTTTTTATGATCACCCGGATGTGATCCTTTAACTTTGTTGTTGTTGTTGTTGTTGTTGTTGTTGTTGTTGTTGTTGTTGTTGTTGTTGTTGTTGTTGTTGTTGTTGTTGTTGTTGTTGTTGTTGTTGTTGTTGTTGTTGTTGTTGTTGTTGTTGTTGTTGTTGTTGTTGTTGTTGTTGTTGTTGTTGTTGTTGTTGTTGTTGTTGTTGTTGTTGTTGTTGTTGTTGTTGTTGTTGTTGTTGTTGTTGTTGTTGTTGTTGTTGTTGTTGTTGTTGTTGTTGTTGTTGTTGTTGTTGTTGTTGTTGTTGTTGTTGTTGTTGTTGTTGTTGTTGTTGTTGTTGTTGTTGTTGTTGTTGTTGTTGTTGTTGTTGTTGTTGTTGTTGTTGTTGTTGTTGTTGTTGTTGTTGTTGTTGTTGTTGTTGTTGTTGTTGTTGTTGTTGTTGTTGTTGTTGTTGTTGTTGTTGTTGTTGTTGTTGTTGTTGTTGTTGTTGTTGTTGTTGTTGTTGTTGTTGTTGTTGTTGTTGTTGTTGTGACTCCTGAGTTTCAAGCGACACCGTTCCCCAAATATCTATGTGAGATTCTTCATATGGATATCATGGAAATTCAGAATAAAAGATTCTTAACCGTCATCGACAAATTTTCCAAGTTCTCAGAATTTTTCCACATCAAAGAAAAATCCTCCATATATATTCGATCGAAATTAATCAAAATTTTGCATTATTTCACGGCGCCTCAAATCCTAGTCACTGACAACGAAAGGGGTTTTCTTAGCCCGATTGTGCTAAATTTTATAAAAACATTAGGTATCAAACTCTATCTGACTCCCTCCTACCGAAGCGAAGTGAATGGACAAATAGAAAGGGTCCATTCTACGATATTAGAAATTTACCGGTGTCTTAAAGTCGAGCACCCGGATCTCAATGTTAAGGAACTCGTCGACATAGCGGTAGATCGCTATAATAACACCGTACATTCCGTCATCAAACGGAAGCCTACGGATGTCTTCTTTAACAGATCTCAGAGAGTGAATTTCCAAACCCTTTTAAACATTCGCTCGAAAATCAACGAGGATCTGAGGGGTATCATTAAGAGAAATATGGAGGCCAGGAATGCAAGGCTAAACCGAAAGAGGAGTGCGCCTAGAAGGTACTGCGAGGGTGAGGTAGTGTATGCTGCCGTGAAACGCGTAAAGGGTAAAAACAAACCGTTATATCGAAAAGAAATTGTCGCAAAGGACAACCGCGTAACGGTAACGACAGCTAGTGGCAGAAGAATTCATAAAGTACATTTAAAAAACTTAAAACGGGATTGAACACAAATCAAAAAAAAAAGTAAAAAAAACGGAATTGAACACAAACCAAAAAAGAAAAAAAAGAAAAAAAGGGGAATGACTCCCTAGCATGCATACCTAGATTAAGTAATAAATTGATTTTTTTTTGAGAAAACAAGAAACAACTTATATAAAAATTGGTATTTCAAGAAGAATCCGATGAAAAAACTAAGGCACCTAATGTTAACGTAGTATTAAGGTCCAATTTTGTATTTAGCTAATTAATAAAATAACTATTGAAATTGTATTACAGTCTAGCTTCCTTGGTTCCTGTGCAGGCCTTGCACATTTTTGAATACAAATCTCCGATCGTGACCATTAAAGAAGGCAACGCTTGGGTAATAAATGGTTATTTCAAGTTAATCCATGTCATTGACTTAAGGAAGTATAACGCGCTCATCGAACAAACTGAGATGTTGGCCGCGAAACACGTAGCAGATCAGGAAATGCAACTGATTTTAGCCTATCACCTGAACCAAATAAAAGATCGACTAAGAGAACTAGGCGAACCGAAGACAAGACGGACTCGATCTATCGACTGGATAGGGAGTGCCTGGAAATGGCTGGCAGGCTCCCCTGATGCAACTGATTGGGGAAAACTCCTACAGACGCAGACAGACACAATAGAGAACAATAACGAGCAGTACAGAATTAACGAAAAACTCTTCGAGGCGATGCATGAAGTCATGAATAAGGTCAACAAAATGATTGATGGCTATAATAACGCCGTACAGGAGGGGAACGCGGAGAGACTAAGACACGACTTACTTGACAAGGTACTTATATTAAAAGAAGGGGTAAACGAAATAGTTAGGGCCTGTCAAATGGCAAAGATCGGAATAGTTAATAGCAACATATTAGACTCCGAAGAGATACACAATATCATAAACGAGCTGGAAACTCTACCTTATCAAAACTTCGTGGAGGCAGTGGAGTATGGACGACCTTCTGTATATAGCAATGGAACCCTATTGCTGTATGTCCTAGCAATCCCTAAGGTTGGGACCAACATTTTCCATTTGATAAACGCTCGTGCGGCAATCAAGGACGGGAGACAAATCGACTTGGACTATACGAAACTCTTACTTAATCACGACATGACTTACGGACTCAAGGGTGACTGCATCCGCATAGGGAACACATCGGTATGTGAAGATAGCGTCTTAAAGAAACTAGCAGAAGACACATGCCTCCCCAAGATCCTTAAGGGCGGCACTGCAGCATGCGACTTCAAGGGCACTAATGAAGAGGTCATCGAATTTATTGGGGAGAATACAATCTTCGTGACGAACTTTAATGGTTCGATTTTAAATAAAAATTCTTCTATTTCTCTAGAAGGTACCTATCTCATCCAATTGGACAATGACACGGTAACCATCAAGGACCAGACATACTTCAGCGGGTCCGCTTCGAGGCTTCAAGCGCTTCCTGCTGTCCTGGCCAACGTAACCAGCAGAAGGGTCAAGCCTAACCTGGAATTTGTACACGATATCAGCTTCAAGAACATTGAACATATTAAAACCTTAAAAGAACACCTTAATTCTTCTATCATTGCAGAAATCTTTATCGCCATAGTCATAGCTATCGCCATCTGCCTATTGTGGAGAAAGATCTACGGAAGGGTCAACATTCCGGAACTTCGCCTGTCTTTTCGCCGGAAGCGCATTCCTCGCCCAGCACAACGTACAACAGGAGTTCAACAACCCAGCAGAACTTTAAGTTGTTCCTCATGTTCGGTCATTGATCTGCGGGACGCAGATATTTGAAGGGGCGGCGTTAACACACGCCGGTAGCCACCTGCCCATTTGAAATGTGAGTACACTCAGCAAGTGCATAGCATAAGTTGCATCGCTTGCATTTCCTGCACGCGCGGACGTGTTCGAGCTTGCGTGGGAACCAAGGCCAAGGCGAAGTTAGGTTTTAGGTATTTGATATTTTTGGAATTAATTCTAAGTTGGAGACGAACGTGATCATACACATTGTGAACTTGCTTGAAATATATAATAATTTATAACGATTATCGATCGGTTTTTTTTTGAAGGTATCCTTAAGGATAACTTTTACTTGTTGTTGTTGTTGTTGTTGTTGTTGTTGTTGTTGTTGTTGTTGTTGTTGTTGTTGTTGTTGTTGTTGTTGTTGTTGTTGTTGTTGTTGTTGTTGTTGTTGTTGTTGTTGTTGTTGTTGTTGTTGTTGTTGTTGTTGTTGTTGTTGTTGTTGTTGTTGTTGTTGTTGTTGTTGTTGTTGTTGTTGTTGTTGTTGTTGTTGTTGTTGTTGTTGTTGTTGTTGTTGTTGTTGTTGTTGTTGTTGTTGTTGTTGTTGTTGTTGTTGTTGTTGTTGTTGTTGTTGTTGTTGTTGTTGTTGTTGTTGTTGTTGTTGTTGTTGTTGTTGTTGTTGTTGTTCCCTACATTTTTAAAGAAAAAACCACAGAAAATTCAAATTTAATGGAGAATGTTTATTATCATTTGAAAGAACATTCTTTGGCAATTATTTTTTGAAGATTATTATTATCGACCGGCCCAAAACGTGAAATTATGTGCTCACCGAAATGTTCTCTCAATAAGTCCATTGATTGATGCGATGCGTATGAAGTGGCGCCGTCTTGCTGAAACCAAATGTCGCCGAGATCACGAGCTTCAATTTCAGGCATCAAATAGTCGGTTATCATGGCACGATAACGGTCGCCATTGACGGTTACGTTCGCACCGGCATAATTTTTAAAGAAATATGGACCGATGATTCCACCGGCCCACAAACCACACCAAACCGTTGTTTTTTCTGGATGAAGTGGCAGTTCTTCAATCTCTTCAGGTTGCTCTTCGTCCCAAATGCGGCAATTTTGTTTGTTTACATACCCATTGACCCAGAAATGGGCCTCATCGCTAAACAAAATTTTCCTCGAAAACGTCGGATCTTCTTGGAACTTTTCAAGAGCCCATATAGCGAAGCGATGTCGCTTGGGAAGGTCGAGCGGCTTCAGTTGTTGCACAAGCTGTATCTTGTACGCTTTCAATTTAAGATCTTGACGTAAAATGCGCCAAGTCGTTCCATACGTCAGTCCGAGTTGCTGCGAACGGCGCCGAATCGATTCTCTACGGTCTTCGTGTGCACTCTCAGCTACGGCCGCTATATTTTCTTCACAGCGTGCTGGACGTGGTCTATTCGGTCGAATATTATCCAATAATGAATGCTGGGTCTCAAAATGGGTGGTGGTGTTGCGAATAGTACGCTCAGTAGGCCGATTATGTTGACCATAAGTTGAGCGAAGTGCACGAAACACATTCGTCACAGAACGTGAATTTTCATAATAAAGTTGAACAATTTGTAAACGTTGTTCACGCGTAAGTCTTTCCATTATGAAATGCCAAACAATACTAAACAAAAATAAAATGACAGCATGACACGACTCACACGTGATCTGTCAAAAAAGGCTATTGGAAAAAGTATATCTACTTGGATCGCCCGTTATGAATTCTGCTCTCGGGAGTGAGCTGCACCAAGAAGAATTGTAATTTTCGGTTACCACCCCTTGCCCCAGACTACGAAAATGGCTTGACACCCACGAACTTGAGATTATCGCTTTCCAACATTTTGAGCTCTTTTTCGAGCTACTCCGTCTCTATTGAGGGATCAATTCTCTTTAGAATGACGTCGAGCTACTCCGTCTCTATTGAGGGATCAATTCTCTTTAGAATGACGGTTTTCAATTTGTAGGCCCTTGGTGTGTACGTAAATTACTCCACTTGAGTTTTCTGAAAGACGGTGCGTAAATTTTGGTACTCCTCCATTGTTTCGCACATAATTTTATATGAGGGATTTTTTCCCTCCTTGTTTTCTGTGCTGCCTCCGGTTGTTGTTGTTGTTGTTGTTGTTGTTGTTGTTGTTGTTGTTGTTGTTGTTGTTGTTGTTGTTGTTGTTGTTGTTGTTGTTGTTGTTGTTGTTGTTGTTGTTGTTGTTGTTGTTGTTGTTGTTGCTGTTGTTGTTGTTGTTGTTGTTGTTGTTGTTGTTGTTGTTGTTGTTGTTGTTGTTGTTGTTGTTGTTGTTGTTGTTGTTGTTGTTGTTGTTGTTGTTGTTGTTGTTGTTGTTGTTGTTGTTGTTGTTGTTGTTGTTGTTGTTGTTGTTGTTGTTGTTGTTGTTGTTGTTGTTGTTGTTGTTGTTGTTGTTGTTGTTGTTGTTGTTGTTGTTGTTGTTGTTGTTGTTGTTGTTGTTGTTGTTGTTGTTGTTGTTGTTGTTGTTGTTGTTGTTGTTGTTGTTGTTGTTGTTGTTGTTGTTGTTGTTGTTGTTGTTGTTGTTGTTGTTGTTGTTGTTGTTGTTGTTGTTGTTGTTGTTGTTGTTGTTGTTGTTGTTGTTGTTGTTGTTGTTGTTGTTGTTGTTGTTGTTGTTGTTGTTGTTGTTGTTGTTGTTGTTGTTGTTGTTGTTGTTGTTGTTGTTGTTGTTGTTGTTGTTGTTGTTGTTGTTGTTGTTGTTGTTGTTGTTGTTGTTGTTGTTGTTGTTGTTGTTGTTGTTGTTGTTGTTGTTGTTGTTGTTGTTGTTGTTGTTGTTGTTGTTGTTGTTGTTGTTGTTGTTGTTGTTGTTGTTGTTGTTGTTGTTGTTGTTGTTGTTGTTGTTGTTGTTGTTGTTGTTGTTGTTGTTGTTGTTGTTGTTGTTGTTGTTGTTGTTGTTGTTGTTGTTGTTGTTGTTGTTGTTGTTGTTGTTGTTGTTGTTGTTGTTGTTGTTGTTGTTGTTGTTGTTGTTGTTGTTGTTGTTGTTGTTGTTGTTGTTGTTGTTGTTGTTGTTGTTGTTGTTGTTGTTGTTGTTGTTGTTGTTGTTGTTGTTGTTGTTGTTGTTGTTGTTGTTGTTGTTGTTGTTGTTGTTGTTGTTGTTGTTGTTGTTGTTGTTGTTGTTGTTGTTGTTGTTGTTGTTGTTGTTGTTGTTGTTGTTGTTGTTGTTGTTGTTCCATCATCAATCTCCTGTACGAGAGGTAGGTGGTGTGAGTTTTGGGAGGCGCATAGAGCTGTATTATTATTTAGCAACTGCATGATACATTCCGAGGTTGTAGGTTTGCAAATGTTGACTTCTGACGTATGGACACATTCTTTTAAGGGTTGTATGAATTTTTTGCATTTTGCAGCCTGCCTTATATCTAGCTTAAGAATAGTTATGAACTACAGGATAAATTTCGATAAAATCACAAAAGTTTTCAATTTTAGGAATTTGTAATACATAATTTATTACATCTGAATTTTGAAGTATTTTAATTTTAGCAGCGGAAAGTAAGTTACTTATACTAATCGGAAGATATTGAGAATCAATTAAGTGACTTATTTCTAAATTATCTAAGATTAATGGGTTTATTATGTTATTTTTGGGTAATACAATTGATAACGCTATATTATTTAAATGGCTAATTAAAAGATTATTTCTTACAGATAGATATCCCAAAAGTAATAATTCTGACTCTGAAGACTTGCTTATATCGCTGTGTTGTGTAACTATGGCATTGATTTGATTTGTTAATTCATTAATTTTGTCTTGTATTTGAGAATTTATTTTTGTTTGTCTATTACTGTTCTCAATAAGTGTATTTTCTTTCGTTAATAGAAGTTCAAAATCGCTGTGGTCAGGGGTTCCGGCTATAAATTTTAGTGTACTCCCAATAAAGTCTATAGATCTTGCTAATCTCCTTGGGACTTCAAGTGTACTAATTATGTGCAATATTTCTTCAGATTGTTGGTTCAGAATATCGTCTCCTTTTTGCAGGGCCGTTATGTGAAAGTTTTTGCTTTCGTAAGCAATGGCCCTATATTCAGAGAGGTTTGTGACATGAACAAGATATGAGAATTCGTTGTAAGTGGCTGAAGACTTGAACTTGAGATTATCGCTTTCCAACATTTTGAGCTCTTTTTCGAGCTACTCCGTCTCTATTGAGGGATCAATTCTCTTTAGAATGACGGTTTTCAATTTGTAGGCCCTTGGTGTGTACGTAAATTACTCCACTTGAGTTTTCTGAAAGACGGTGCGTAAATTTTGGTACTCCTCCATTGTTTCGCACATAATTTTACCCTCCTTGTTTTCTGTGCTGCCTCCGGTTGTTGTTGTTGTTGTTGTTGTTGTTGTTGTTGTTGTTGTTGTTGTTGTTGTTGTTGTTGTTGTTGTTGTTGTTGTTGTTGTTGTTGTTGTTGTTGTTGTTGTTGTTGTTGTTGTTGTTGTTGTTGTTGTTGTTGTTGTTGTTGTTGTTGTTGTTGTTGTTGTTGTTGTTGTTGTTGTTGTTGTTGTTGTTGTTGTTGTTGTTGTTGTTGTTGTTGTTGTTGTTGTTGTTGTTGTTGTTGTTGTTGTTGTTGTTGTTGTTGTTGTTGTTGTTGTTGTTGTTGTTGTTGTTGTTGTTGTTGTTGTTGTTGTTGTTGTTGTTGTTGTTGTTGTTGTTGTTGTTGTTGTTGTTGTTGTTGTTGTTGTTGTTGTTGTTGTTGTTGTTGTTGTTGTTGTTGTTGTTGTTGTTGTTGTTGTTGTTGTTGTTGTTGTTGTTGTTGTTGTTGTTGTTGTTGTTGTTGTTGTTGTTGTTGTTGTTGTTGTTGTTGTTGTTGTTGTTGTTGTTGTTGTTGTTGTTGTTGTTGTTGTTGTTGTTGTTGTTGTTGTTGTTGTTGTTGTTGTTGTTGTTGTTGTTGTTGTTGTTGTTGTTGTTGTTGTTGTTGTTGTTGTTGTTGTTGTTGTTGTTGTTGTTGTTGTTGTTGTTGTTGTTGTTGTTGTTGTTGTTGTTGTTGTTGTTGTTGTTGTTGTTGTTGTTGTTGTTGTTGTTGTTGTTGTTGTTGTTGTTGTTGTTGTTGTTGTTGTTGTTGTTGTTGTTGTTGTTGTTGTTGTTGTTGTTGTTGTTGTTGTTGTTGTTGTTGTTGTTGTTGTTGTTGTTCCATCATCAATCTCCTGTACGAGAGGTAGGTGGTGTGAGTTTTGGGAGGCGCATAGAGCTGTATTATTATTTAGCAACTGCATGATACATTCCGAGGTTGTAGGTTTGCAAATGTTGACTTCTGACGTATGGACACATTCTTTTAAGGGTTGTATGAATTTTTTGCATTTTGCAGCCTGCCTTATATCTAGCTTAAGAATAGTTATGAACTACAGGATAAATTTCGATAAAATCACAAAAGTTTTCAATTTTAGGAATTTGTAATACATAATTTATTACATCTGAATTTTGAAGTATTTTAATTTTAGCAGCGGAAAGTAAGTTACTTATACTAATCGGAAGATATTGAGAATCAATTAAGTGACTTATTTCTAAATTATCTAAGATTAATGGGTTTATTATGTTATTTTTGGGTAATACAATTGATAACGCTATATTATTTAAATGGCTAATTAAAAGATTATTTCTTACAGATAGATATCCCAAAAGTAATAATTCTGACTCTGAAGACTTGCTTATATCGCTGTGTTGTGTAACTATGGCATTGATTTGATTTGTTAATTCATTAATTTTGTCTTGTATTTGAGAATTTATTTTTGTTTGTCTATTACTGTTCTCAATAAGTGTATTTTCTTTCGTTAATAGAAGTTCAAAATCGCTGTGGTCAGGGGTTCCGGCTATAAATTTTAGTGTACTCCCAATAAAGTCTATAGATCTTGCTAATCTCCTTGGGACTTCAAGTGTACTAATTATGTGCAATATTTCTTCAGATTGTTGGTTCAGAATATCGTCTCCTTTTTGCAGGGCCGTTATGTGAAAGTTTTTGCTTTCGTAAGCAATGGCCCTATATTCAGAGAGGTTTGTGACATGAACAAGATATGAGAATTCGTTGTAAGTGGCTGTTTTTCCTTTAGTTACTGCTATGAAGTGTGCATTTGAGTAATCGTGAATTTCGGCTATTGATATCCGAAGGATGAAGAATGACAAACTGAAAATAAAGTATTAACGGAGGTTACTTTTATGGATTTTCTTGCCATCTATCAAAACAGTGGTGCCTAAATCTTTTTCAATTACTTTTTCATTAAAGATTTTTTCAAATTTGTTTCCTAAGCGCCTATTTCTTCGGACGAAAACTATTTCGCCAGGCTGGTAGATTTTATTGGATATGTTTTGGTTTCGTCCAAGCGTTTTTTCTTGAGCAATTGTCAGCTTTTTTCTTATGAGCTCTAGCTTTTCTGCTTGATAATCGTGCATTATATCGGTTGGTTTGGCGTTCGTAATGGAGTGGATCGTATTATTATATTTATGTGTTGCTAAAAGCACAAGATCTACTGTGTCATTTATTTGTTGTTGCGATTTTATACAACGTGCAATTTCTAAAAGCGTAGAATGGAATCGCTCAATTTGGCCATTACTTTCACTATGGAGTGTCGGGACGAAAAATTGCTCAATGGAAAAGTGGTCTCTGAGGAGCGTTGTAATAATACCTGATTTAAACGCTTTTTCATTATCGGAAACTAATATTTTTGGACTTTTGAATTTTCCTAATATTTGAAGCAATGCCTCCTTTATGTCAATGGAAGAACGAGAAGCTATAGGGATTACTATTACGAATTTGGAAAATTTATCAATGCACGTTAGGAAATGCTGTTTATCTGCAATAAAGATATCGATATGAAGAATTTCTCCCGGGACGCTAGGCAACGGTGTTGCACCTATCTCTTGTTTAGGAGGTTTTCTTTGGTATTTGTTTTCCAAACATATTTTACAATTCTTAATAATAGTTTTGAGCATCTTCTTAATATCGGGAAAGTAGTAGTCATTAAGAATTTGTTGAAAGTTTTCTTGAAGGGATCGATGAGCACGATTATGTTCCGTTGGAACTGTCTCTAATTGGTCATCTTTGTTTAAGAGATCAATAACTAGTTTTTCAGTGTGAACAAATTTAACGCTTGGAAAATTTAGCATTAGAGTATTTTGAACTTGGGCCAGAGTTGGAAGATCGCAGTGAACTGCGTTCACCACATTGGGATTTACACATTCTCGAAGATATTGCATTAGTACGGAATCAGTACTAAAGCTTATTGTGTGTCGGATACATTTCTGAAATAAAATTTTTGTACTCTTATGATTATGGTCAGATCTGGATATTACAAGTTGGTTTCTAAATTGGTTGACAGGGAACTTTATTGTTTTAATTGTTCTTGTTGATGAAATTTCGCTATGTACTGTTTCCGTTTTTGTGTTTGATTTAGATAAAGTATGAATAAATTGTCTTGAAAGCGCATCTGCAACTTTATTTTCTTTACCGGGCTTATAATGGCGAGAATTCCTCAATAAAAGCACGCCATCTTTTGATTTTTGAATTTGGATTTTTGTCCGAAATTGCAAATGTAAGGGGTTGGTGATCTGTATATATGTGTATGGCTTTGGTACCATATAAGTAATGTCTGAGATTCTGTAATGCCCACACTATTGCCAAAAGTTCGCGCTCATTGGTGGCGTAATTTTCTTCCGTTTTTGAAAGCGTTAGAGAAACCATGGTAATAGGTTTGCCATTCTGGGAGAGTACTGCTCCTAATGCAGATGAAGAGGCATCGGTTGTTAACTCAAAGGGCTTCTTATAATCTGGATATTGAAGTAAAACGTCTTCTGAAGCTAAAATTTTTTTTAGTTTTTCAAATGCCTGCAAGGCCTCTGTATCAAATTTTATCTTTATATTTTTGGAACGGTTAGTCCCTTCGTGACCATTTTCTCCGCGTAAGAATTTTGTCAAAGGCTTAGCTATTCTTGCATAGTCCATTATAAACCTACGATAATATCCTGATAATCCCAAAAAAAGAACGTAATGCTCGAAGTGTCTCTGGTGTTTTATAATTTAAAATGTACTGAACTTTGTCGGGGCAAGTCTTTATACCTTCTTGTGAAACTAAAAAGGCTAAAAACTCTACTTCTGTTTTAAAAAATTTTGATTTTTCCGTGGAAACTCGCATTCCGGCTTGTTCCAGTTTTTTTAATATTCTGTCTATGTGTGTTAAATGTGTCTGCTCATCTGGGGAGTATATGATTATATCGTCAATATAGACGTGACAGATTTTACCGATATCTTCTCGTAAAATATCGTCGATAGCTCTTTGAAAAATGCTTGGAGCATTTTTAAGGCCAAATGGCAAGCGACAAAATTCATACTTGCCATTATTGACGCTAAAAGCGGTTTTTTGCCGGTCGTTTTCCGCTAAAATAATTTGGTGAAATCCGGATTTCAAATCTAGGGTTGTAAACCTATTGACAACTGAGATGGCGCAGTTTTTCTTTGCCATCTCTAAAAAACAAAATTTCATTTTGAGTATCAATTTTTGCATCTATTTGCTTAAGGAAATCGTACCCTATAATACCGTCGAAGGTATTCAACGAATTGAGTATGAAGAATGTTGAATTGTTTTTTAACACCTTTATTTTGCATTTTTCTTTTATGAGATTAGTTCCGTTGACAGACTTAACATTGAAGGGGTTTTCTACTGGGCATATTGCTTTAAGAAAATCATGTTTTTTAATATAATTCTTGGAAGTTCCTGTGTCTATTAAAATTCGCATTTCTTGTCCATTTATTGCAGTTTAGTTTAGCGTTTAGCCACCATGGCTTGTTGTTGGTCTGGATGTCTTAGGCTTCTACTCGGATGCTGTTTTAAAGAATTATTCCGAGTAGGAATTTGCTTTCTAAAATAAGAAGTACGATTATCTACATCCATTGGAACTGGTTTATTTTTTTGGTTTTGTTGAACACGACTATACTGTGGGTAATTGCGAATATGTGGATCAGAATCTTGTTGAAACTGGGATCCGCTTTTTTGGTTAAGCTGCCCGCAGCAAACGTACGTGCGAATTCGTACCGCTTATGGTTTGTTTCCAGTTCTTGTGCCGTTGCAAGAGCTGTCGGTAGATCAGAGGGACGAGAAGAAAATAATATATCACATAGTGGCTTTCGTAGACCAGAAATGAAAATACGTAAAGCATTCTCCCTGGCACGCTCGTTGAGAGCAACAATAACCTCATTGTTACCGCTGTGTGTCATAATATTTTTATTTATTATTAGGGTTAAGTTTTTATCAACTGCATCGTAATATTCACTAATGGATAGGTTACCTTGACGCAAAATACTAATTTCATTTTCAAGAACATGTAATGGCCTTTTGTCCGAGTAAACTTGATCTAATCGAGCAATAATCGCATTCAAATTTAGCACCGTATTAAAAGCGGATAAAGTTGCGTTAGCAGATTCTGTTATTTTGTTTCTTAGAATTCCCATGGCAATGTAGTAATTTTCAGATCCATCGTGATAATAACTCATTGCGAAATGCGCCGCTGCACGCCAGGAAGGATATGAAGAGGTATCGCCTTTAAACTCGGGTAAGGATTTTACTAGATCGAGACCACCACTACGATTTTGAACACCGGGTTGAACAGATACAGGCACGTATGTTTTAACACTAGGGGGTTGTAATTGACCGATTGCGGATGTCAGATTATTTATTTGTTCCGTAAACTGTTCCTGTGATAACTCGACGGTAGCGCGGACAAGTTCTATAATTTGTTCCTTTGTAATGCTCATTTTGGAATACCTTTACACTATTATTTACTATTAAAACTTTCTATTTAAATTCTATACGATATTTCAACTAATAATCAACTAAATTTTCACAACTTTTTTACTCACAAAAGTTTCATTTTTTTACTGACTAATTCTTTTATGTTGATTATTCCTGTTTGTTGATTGTTGAGATCCTTAATCGTCTTAATTCGGTTTGTTGTCCTTAACCTTCTCCTTATATGAGGATTTGTAGTTGGTCGTTGAGTGCTTCAATGTTGCCTATTTGTGCTAGGTTATTCTCGTTGTATGACGATTATTTTAAATGATCCTGTTCTCCTTTACAAGGATTTTTGAGATCAACTTTTTAACCACAAAACACAATAGACCACAAGTAGTTGGGCGCCAATTATTTAAGCTCGTTTGTAAATGAAACGACTTTTCACTTTCAGGTTCAATTCATCACTGATTTATTTCTTCATAACTTAATTCTACCTTAAAGTAATTTTATCTTTTTGAACAATGTGCATCGTAAGGGAATAGGTCGGTGCATGGGGTGAATGGATAAAAGGTGCTGATTATGCAGTAGTGGTGATATGATTGGATTATGTGTGGGAATGTAGTGTGAGGAAATGTAGTGTGAGAAAAGCGTGTGTTATGAGAATGTGTGTGAGAGAAAAAATATATATATTTTAATCCTAAGTGAATTAAAAAAATAAATAAGAAATAAGTCATTTATAAAATAAAGCCTAAAAGAAAAGAAAATGGAAGATTTAAAAAAATCAATTACCGAGTTGACTGGGGCGGTTAATCGTATATATGAACAATTAAAAAATGTGGAAAGGCGTGTAGTGTCGCTTGAGAGTAAATGTGTGGTTACCGACGGTAGAGGTTTAGTGAACACCGTACCAGCTCCACTAGCTAGTCCCCGTACAGAGGAGGACCTAAGGGACATCAGTAGACTCCCAGATAACGTTAAGGAGCTACAAATCTTCGATGGGAGCCCGACACAGTACGTGTTATGGATCCATGCCGTGGAATCCATTTTAGACGATTTCAAGATCGTCAGGGGTAAGCCTATCTATAGAGCCATTTTACAGCATATTAGACAAAAAATAAGGAGAAATGGAGACATTGCATTGATCTCCTATAATATCTTCGAGGATGATTGGGAAGCTATCAAACGTTGTCTCTCACTGCATTACGCGGATAAGAAAGACATCCGTACCCTTGAGCATCAGCTCAACCAATTGGCACAAAGGGGTTCGAAATTGGATGAATTTTATGCCACGGTAAATCACCAGTTTTCTCTAATCATTAATAAAATAAATACGGAAACCTATTCTCAGGAAACCGTAAATGCTCTGGTAGAAACATACCGTAACCGCGCATTGGATGTGTTCATCCGTGGGCTATCCGGTGATCTCTCGCGGATGCTTATAATCCAAAAACCAGGAACTCTGCCAGAAGCCTACACGGCTTGCTTGGAAATCCAGAATTTGAACTATAGAAACCACACGATCCATACGCAGAATTCTTCCAATTCCATTACGGCTCCGATTAACCAGTCGTTTAAGCCAATGCATGGAAGATCATTTGAGACTCGGCCCATGGTGCCACCGAAAAGATTCTTGCATCATTCCGGCCATCTCACACCTATCCAAACAACGACAATCCTCCGCCAAGACCAACAGCCCCAAAACCACATGAGAAAATGGAGCTTGGTTCTGTGCAGACCAGACAGGTGAATTATATGAATCGCCCTCGGGATGCTAACCCATTCAAAAGAGGCGCCAGATCGGAGGGATACCGTCCAAATTAAGGTAAGCAGCAAAGGCTGTATAATACTGAGGTGGTGTATGAGGGGGACACGGAAGAGTACAATCAATTGGCCGAAGAAAACGTTGAAGACACTGTAAATTTTATCACGGGCGCCTCTCCAGCGTTCCATATATAGAATACATAACGAGAGAAGGCGCCAACCTCAAATTCCTCATTGATACCGGCGCGAATAAAAATGTTATTAGTCCTTCAATAAACCAAAAAACTACACGTTTAGCTAAACCTTTCACAGTGCGTTGTGCTGCTGGAAATATAATTATCAATGAAAAAGTCTCAGGTAAATTCTTTGAAAAGGCAGGTAATACTTCAATCCTCACCTTCTACGTTCTCCCGGGGTTGGTGTCATTTGACGGAATTATCGGAGATGACACGCTTAAAGAATTGGAAGCAATAATAGATCGGAAGGAAAACACTCTGACCCTCAAACCTGGAGTCACTATTCCTTTAAAAGCTCGAGTCTCTGGCCAGGTAAACGCGGTTCTTGACGAGACGCTTCCGGAAAATGTTAAAGCTAGACTTCGTGAAATGATTGTGAAATACGAACCAATTTTCGGTCTAATTGACACCAAAGAAACGATTAGGACAAACGTTAGAGCAGAAATAAAGACTAAAACGAGCGAACCCGTGTACGCCAAGAGTTATCCATACCCTGCATGCATGAGGGACGTGGTCGAGAAAGAAATAAAAGCCCTGCTAGAGGAAGGAACTATTCGCCCTTCCAGTAGTCCTTACAACTCTCCGATTTGGGTCGTACCCAAAAAGCCAAAGCCATCCGGCGAAAAACAATATCGCGTCGTAATTGATTACAAGCGCCTCAACGGCATAACGATTCCTGATACTTATCCAATTCCGGATATCAATTCTACACTTGCAAGCTTAGGCAATGCCAAATACTTTACGACATTAGATTTAACTTCCGGTTTTCATCAGATTCCGATGAAACTCGCTGATGTGCCCAAAACTGCATTTTCGACCATGAATGGTAAATTCGAATTCCTGAGATTGCCGTTTGGACTAAAAAACGCTCCGGCAATCTTCCAGAGGATGATAGATGACGTCCTAAAGGAATTTATAGGTAAAATATGTTATGTCTATATTGATGACATAATTGTTTACGGCCAGAG
Source organism: Ferdinandea cuprea (assembly GCA_963576555.1). Taxonomy (NCBI): domain Eukaryota; kingdom Metazoa; phylum Arthropoda; class Insecta; order Diptera; family Syrphidae; genus Ferdinandea; species Ferdinandea cuprea. The sequence goes on from OY754962.1 coordinate 11,752,298, forward strand.
CGAGGAAGACCATCTTAAGAATGTCGATACAATTTTCAGAAGACTTGTGGAGGTAAATCTTAAAGTGAATTTGGAGAAAACACAGTTCATGAAGACACAGGTAGAGTTTCTCGGTTATATCATTTCTCCTGAGGGTATACAGCCTGATCCTAATAAAGTATCAGCTATACAACATATTTCACCCCCTAAGACGTTGAAATGACAAGAGGGGAACACGCGCAGGTTAGAGCTAATGAATCAAAGCGTGTTCCAATAAAACTGGACAGTGAGGCCTTGCGAGCTTTTAGCGAATTGAAGATTTTGCTCACGTCATCCGAGGTCCTGGCCTTCCCGGACTTTGATAAAACCTTTAATCTCACGACCGACGCGTCAAACTTCGCGATAGGCGCAGTGCTCTCGCAAGGCGAGTGGGGAAGGGACCGTCCCATCGCTTACATATCGAAATCCCTCAGTCGAACTGAAGAAAACTGTGCCACGAATGAGAAAGAGATGCTGGCAATAGTGTGGGCACTTGATAACTTGCGTTCATACCTCTACGGGGCAAGGAAGATTCGTATCTATACAGACCATCAGCCTCTCACTTTCGCATTGGGAAACAGACACCACAATGCTAAGTTGAAGCGCTGGAAGGCCCGCATAGAAGAGTACAATTGTGAACTCATCTACAAACCGGGGAAATCCAATTTAGTCGCGGATGCTCTGTCAAGGTTGAAGACGGAAGTTAACCACTTGACCGACTCAGAACACCCTGAGTCGGAACCAAGTATAAGCTTGACCCAAAGCGAATCTACCGAAACCGCCGATGAGAATGGAAACAGCGATTCGGCCACTGTTGACGCAGATGAGCCCGCCAACGGTGAGACTACAGAAACTGTTAAAGAATGCCGGTCGTCAAGCTCGACTGCTCATAGCGCTGATCAGGACAGCACGGATCTGATTCCGCACGTGGAAGCTCCATTGAACGTGTTTCGCAATCAGATTGTGATTAGAATTGGGCAAGGCATAGAAGCTCAAGAGGAACCTCACCCCGGATACTTTCGCTACTATTCCGCAATAACCGATCCAAATAAAGAAAACTTAACAATCTTGCTGAAAGAAAAATTGAATCCAAATGTTATCAACGGTATAAAGATACCAGAAAGTTGCTTAGAGTTGCTACAAGTAGTTTACTTGGAGAACTTTACCAGGTACAAACTTAGGATTACTCAAAGAATAGTTGAGGATGTTAAGAACCAGGATCGAATATGTGAATTGATAATGAAGGAACATAGAAGGGCGCATAGGAACGCTCGCGAGAATAAGGAACAGCTTCCCGAAACTTATTACTTTCCCAGAATGAATAGCCTCATAAAAAAATATACCAAATCATGTGAGGTATGTAATGCCAATAAGTATGATAGGCATCCAATCCACCCTGAATTTGTCGATCTGTGCGTCGATCTGAGGTCAACGGTCAAGTCGAGAGATTCCACTCGACGATCATAGAGATCTACCGATGTCTCAAGTCTGAACACAAGGACCTACGCCTAAAAGAACTATTAAGCATAACGGTTGACAGGTACAATAATACGATACACTCGGTTACGAAGCGAAAACCAAGCGATGTGATCTTCGACAGAACTCAGAGATTTAACTATCAGAATTAAATCGATTTTCGCACCAAGGTCAACCGGGAATTGAAGCATGAGATTAAAAGAAAACAAAGAGAAACAAATCTGTATAGAAATAAGAAACGAACGCCACCAAAAATGTACAAAACAGGCGACATTATATATACGGCCTCCAAAGGCATTAAGGCTAAAAACAAACCAGTTTTCCGAAAGGAAATAGTTGCAAAAAATAATAAAGTTACTGTCACAACATCGAGTGGCAGAAGAGTCCATGAGACACATATTAAGAATATCAAAAACACTTTATAAAAAAAAAAAAAAAAAAAAAAAAAATATATATATATATATATAATATAACGAATACTTGTAGAGAATAATTTTAATCATCATAATCCACTTTAACTTTATCTCATGTTTGTAATATTGAATTTATATTTAATATATATTATACCTCTTTACCAATTCTATAGAATTTTGTTTCAGCTTTTTAATGTAACTACATATCTCTATGTTAAAATAGTTATTTACTTACTTTATTAAGCTTCTTTAGACCACATACCAAATTGTGTGCATAACTCCAATACATATTGTTACTATTCATAAAATTTATAATCCTATCCGCCAGACTGGTTTACCTAATCTGCCTATCACCAACACAGGGGTTGCAGCTATTCGAGTATACAGCGCCATTGGTTTCAATCAAAGAGGGAAAAGCCTGGGTAGTCAACGGAAACTTCAATCTCGTCCATGTCATTAACTTAGGCCAATTCGAGCGCCAACTGGAAGAGGTCACCGACTCCGTCGACAGAAACTTTAAGGACAAAGACAGGAGGCAGCTGATAAACTTTTACTTGACCCAAATAGGTGACCGCATCAATTTGCTGAAAGCAAAACCAATTAGGAAGCAGAGGTCCATTGAATGGATCGGCTCAGCACTTAAATGGATCGCAGGAAACCCGGACGCAGCAGACTGGAATAAAATTTTACAAAGCCAGCAGGAAATAGTGGAGAACAACGATCACCAGTATAAAGTGAATGAAAAGGTTTTCGGGGTAATCGGCGATATGACGAGAAAACTCAACTGGGTCATCGATAATTCCAATAGCGAGATAAGGGTAGCCGATATTCAGAAATTCGAACAAGACATTCTTCAACAAGTCATGCTCCTTAAGGGAGAAATCAACGAAATCATACGAGGTTGCCAGATGGCAAAGAGGGGGATCATCAACACAAATTTGCTTAACCACGACGAAATCAGCAAAATCGTAAATGAATTCGAGACGCTCCCTTACGGGAATGAAATTGAAGCAATCGAATTTGGAGCTCCGTCAGTTTACGCGAACGACTCAATGCTGCTTTACGTATTGTCGATTCCCAAGGTGAAGAAAGAGGACTATAACTTGCTCCTACTAAGTCCATCCATCATTAATGGCACGCAGGTTAACGTCGAGTTCGATAGGGTTTTAGTTAACCAAGAGGAAACGTATGGCAAACTGCAGAAATGCCTTGCCATTAATAAGTCTACGGTCTGCAGAGAGGAGTCACTTGAAAGAATTCCGGAGGATCACTGTGTGTCTAAATTACTCAAAGGAGGACACGCAACATGCACCTACCGCACGAATAGGAATGAAGTTGTCGAGCTCATCCGTGAAGATACTATCTTTTTGACAAATTTTAATGGCCAGCTCTCTTCAAATAACTCAACCCAATCTCTGTGAGGAACCTATATCGTGCGACTAAGCAATGAAACGATCAGGCTGAAAAACAGGACATTCACGAGTTCAAGCTATACTTTCCTACAGGCTCTACCACCCGTTATGTCGAATATCACCAATCAAGGACACAAAGTCGATCTCCAACTGGTGCACAGACTCAGCGTTCAAAACATTGAACGCCTTGGTAATCTGACATGGAGGATGAAGTTGCCTACAATTACGGATGCTGTTATCCTTACGTTACTGCTTTGCTTTGCATGTGTCATATGGCGGAAAGTAAGTGGAAAGCTCAGTCTCCCGACCATAGGGTTACCGCTGGAAGCCACGGCTAGAAGTTAGGAAAACTATTGATCACCAGCTGCTGACGTCACTGATCTACGGGACGTAGATTTTTGAGAAGGGAAGAGTTAACACGAGCGAATGTACGTTGACCTTGGGAAACGTGATCCCATTGGACGATGCATAACATTCCGTTGTGCCGTGGGAACCAATGCTGACTTAGCATATGTGCAGTGCATTGGCTCGCAAAATACATATCAGGTATACACACGCGCCGGTATACAGTTTGTTGTTGTTGTTGTTGTTGTTGTTGTTGTTGTTGTTGTTGTTGTTGTTGTTGTTGTTGTTGTTGTTGTTGTTGTTGTTGTTGTTGTTGTTGTTGTTGTTGTTGTTGTTGTTGTTGTTGTTGTTGTTGTTGTTGTTGTTGTTGTTGTTGTTGTTGTTGTTGTTGTTGTTGTTGTTGTTGTTGTTGTTGTTGTTGTTGTTGTTGTTGTTGTTGTTGTTGTTGTTGTTGTTGTTGTTGTTGTTGTTGTTGTTGTTGTTGTTGTTGTTGTTGTTGTTGTTGTTGTTGTTGTTGTTGTTGTTGTTGTTGTTGTTGTTGTTGTTGTTGTTGTTGTTGTTGTTGTTGTTGTTGTTGTTGTTGTTGTTGTTGTTGTTGTTGTTGTTGTTGTTGTTGTTGTTGTTGTTGTTGTTGTTGTTGTTGTTGTTGTTGTTGTTGTTGTTGTTGTTGTTGTTGTTGTTGTTGTTGTTGTTGTTGTTGTTGTTGTTGTTGTTGTTGTTGTTGTTGTTGTTGTTGTTGTTGTTGTTGTTGTTGTTGTTGTTGTTGTTGTTCCATCATCAATCTCCTGTACGAGAGGTAGGTGGTGTGAGTTTTGGGAGGCGCATAGAGCTGTATTATTATTTAGCAACTGCATGATACATTCCGAGGTTGTAGGTTTGCAAATGTTGACTTCTGACGTATGGACACATTCTTTTAAGGGTTGTATGAATTTTTTGCATTTTGCAGCCTGCCTTATATCTAGCTTAAGAATAGTTATGAACTACAGGATAAATTTCGATAAAATCACAAAAGTTTTCAATTTTAGGAATTTGTAATACATAATTTATTACATCTGAATTTTGAAGTATTTTAATTTTAGCAGCGGAAAGTAAGTTACTTATACTAATCGGAAGATATTGAGAATCAATTAAGTGACTTATTTCTAAATTATCTAAGATTAATGGGTTTATTATGTTATTTTTGGGTAATACAATTGATAACGCTATATTATTTAAATGGCTAATTAAAAGATTATTTCTTACAGATAGATATTCCAAAAGTAATAATTCTGACTCTGAAGACTTGCTTATATCGCTGTGTTGTGTAACTATGGCATTGATTTGATTTGTTAATTCATTAATTTTGTCTTGTATTTGAGAATTTATTTTTGTTTGTCTATTACTGTTCTCAATAAGTGTATTTTCTTTCGTTAATAGAAGTTCAAAATCGCTGTGGTCAGGGGTTCCGGCTATAAATTTTAGTTTACTCCCAATAAAGTCTATAGATCTTGCTAATCTCCTTGGGACTTCAAGTGTACTAATTATGTGCAATATTTCTTCAGATTGTTGGTTCAGAATATCGTCTCCTTTTTGCAGGGCCGTTATGTGAACGGTTTTGCTTTCGTAAGCAATGGCCCTATATTCAGAGAGGTTTGTGACATGAACAAGATATGAGAATTCGTTGTAAGTGGCTGTTTTTCCTTTAGTTACTGCTATGAAGTGTGCATTTGAGTAATCGTGAATTTCGGCTATTGATATCCGAAGGATGAAGAATGACAAACTGAAAATTAAGTATTAACGGAGGTTACTTTTATGGATTTTCTTGCCATCTATCAAAACAGTGGTGCCTAAATCTTTTTCAATTACTTTTTCATTAAAGATTTTTTCAAATTTGTTTCCTAAGCGCCTATTTCTTCGGACGAAAACTATTTCGCCAGGCTGGTAGATTTTACTGGATATGTTTTGGTTTCGTCCAAGCGTTTTTTCTTGAGCAATTGTCTGCTTTTTTCTTATGAGCTCTAGCTTTTCTGCTTGATAATCGTGCATTATATCGGTTGGTTTGGCGTTCGTAATGGAGTGGATCGTATTATTATATTTATGTGTTGCTAAAAGCACAAGATCTACTGTGTCATTTATTTGTTGTTGCGATTTTATACAACGTGCAATTTCTAAAAGCGTAGAATGGAATCGCTCAATTTGGCCATTACTTTCACTATGGAGTGTCGGGACGAAAAATTGCTCAATGGAAAAGTGGTCTCTGAGGAGCGTTGTAATAATACCTGATTTAAACGCTTTTTCATTATCGGAAACTAATATTTTTGTACTTTTGAATTTTCCTAATATTTGAAGCAATGCCTCCTTTATGTCAATGGAAGAACGAGAAGCTATAGGGATTACTATTACGAATTCGGAAAATTTATCAATGCACGTTAGGAAATGCTGTTTATCTGCAATAAAGATATCGATATGAAGAATTTCTCCCGGGACGCTAGGCAACGGTGTTGCACCTATCTCTTGTTTAGGAGGTTTTCTTTGGTATTTGTTTTCCAAACATATTTTACAATTCTTAATAATAGTTTTGAGCATCTTCTTAATATCGGGAAAGTAGTAGTCATTAAGAATTTGCTGAAAGTTTTCTTGAAGGGATCGATGAGCACGATTATGTTCCGTTGGAACTGTCTCTAATTGGTCATCTTTGTTTAAGAGATCAATAACTAGTTTTTCAGTGTGAACAAATTTAACGCTTGGAAAATTTAGCATTAGAGTATTTTGAACTTGGGCCAGAGTTGGAAGATCGCAGTGAACTGCGTTCACCACATTGGGATTTACACATTCTCGAAGATATTGCATTAGTACGGAATCAGTACTAAAGCTTATTGTGTGTCGGATACATTTCTGAAATAAAATTTTTGTACTCTTATGATTATGGTCAGATCTGGATATTACAAGTTGGTTTCTAAATTGGTTGACAGGGAACTTTATTGTTTTAATTGTTCTTGTTGATGAAATTTCGCTATGTACTGTTTCCGTTTTTGTGTTTGATTTAGATAAAGTATGAATAAATTGTCTTGAAAGCGCATCTGCAACTTTATTTTCTTTACCGGGCTTATAATGGAATTTAGGCGAGAATTCCTCAATAAAAGCACGCCATCTTTTGATTTTTGAATTTGGATTTTTGTCCGAAATTGCAAATGTAAGGGGTTGGTGATCTGTATATATGTGTATGTCTTTGGTACCATATAAGTAATGTCTGAGATTCTGTAATGCCCACACTATTGCCAAAAGTTCGCGCTCATTGGTGGCGTAATTTTCTTCCGTTTTTGAAAGCGTTAGAGAAACCATGGTAATAGGTTTGCCATTCTGGGAGAGTACTGCTCCTAATGCAGATGAAGAGGCATCGGTTGTTAACTCAAAGGGCTTCTTATAATCTGGATATTGAAGTAAAACGTCTTCTGAAGCTAAAATTTTTTTTAGTTTTTCAAATGCCTGCAAGGCCTCTGTATCAAATTTTATCTTTATATTTTTGGAACGGTTAGTCCCTTCGTGACCATTTTCTCCGCGTAAGAATTTTGTCAAAGGCTTAGCTATTCTTGCATAGTCCATTATAAACCTACGATAATATCCTGATAATCCCAAAAAAAGAACGTAATGCTCGAAGTGTCTCTGGTGTTTTATAATTTAAAATGTACTGAACTTTGTCGGGGCAAGTCTTTATACCTTCTTGTGAAACTAAAAAGGCTAAAAACTCTACTTCTGTTTTAAAAAATTTTGATTTTTCCGTGGAAACTCGCATTCCGGCTTGTTCCAGTTTTTTTAATATTCTGTCTATGTGTGTTAAATGTGTCTGCTCATCTGGGGAGTATATGATTATATCGTCAATATAGACGTGACAGATTTTACCGATATCTTCTCGTAAAATATCGTCGATAGCTCTTTGAAAAATGCTTGGAGCATTTTTAAGGCCAAATGGCAAGCGACAAAATTCATACTTGCCATTATTGACGCTAAAAGCGGTTTTTTGCCGGTCGTTTTCCGCTAAAATAATTTGGTGAAATCCGGATTTCAAATCTAGGGTTGTAAAGTATTTAGATTCACCCAAATTTGCTAGAATGACCGATGTATCAGGGATGGGGTACCGGTCGGCTATTGTGTTCTCATTGATTTTCCTGAAGTCAATGACCATTCTTAATTTTGGTTTGCCGTTTTCGTCCAAACCTTTTTTATTAACTACATGAATTGGGGAATTATATGGTGAACATGATGTTCGAATGATTCCGTCCCGCAAAAGTGATTTTATTTCATCATTTATAAACACGGTCGCTGAAATAAGATAAGGGTAACTCCTAGTATAGACAGGTTCGTCGGTTGTTGTCCGTATAGTGGCTTTAATCTGTGTATTAAAAGGTAATGCCCTATCTGGCTCTGCAAATGCAGAGGCATTTTCTTGAATTAACTGATTAAACTGTGTTCGTATGTATTCAGGAACTGACTTCTGGTCTGTAATAATTAAATTAACCTATTGACAACTGAGATGGCGCAGTTTTTCTTTGCCATCTCCAAAAAACAAAATTTCATTTTGAGTATCACTTTTTGCATCTATTTGCTTAAGGAAATCGTACCCTATAATACCGTCGAAGGTATTCAACGAATTGAGTATGAAGAATGTTGAATTGTTTTTTAACACATTTATTTTGCATTTTTCTTTTATGAGATTAGTTCCGTTGACAGACTTAACATTGAAGGGGTTTTCTACTGCGCATATTGCTTTAAGAAAATCATGTTTTTTAATATAATTCTTGGAAGTTCCTGTGTCTATTAAAATTCGCATCTCTTGTCCATTTATTGCAGTTTTAGTAATAAACGGCAAGAGTGACTTTACCCTAAACAAATTGATCTCATCATCAATTTGGTCATCCGACTGCCCTTCAGAACAATTATCCCAACAAAATTCGCTTCCTAATTCGGAACTTTCTAATTTCATTAAGTTAATTTTTTGTATTTTTTGGATAGGTGATTGAGTAGAGTTCGTTATGTCCCGTGAGCGTTTAGCCACCATGGCTTGTTGTTGGTCTGGATGTCTTGGGCTTCTACTCGGATGCTGTTTTAAAGAATTATTCCGAGTAGGAATTTGCTTTCTAAAATAAGAAGTACGATTATCTACATCCATTGGAACTGGTTTATTTTTTTGGTTTTGTTGAACACGACTATACTGTGGGTAATTGCGAATATGTGGATCAGAATCTTGTTGAAACTGGGATCCGCTTTTTTTTGTTAAGCTGCCCGCAGCAAACGTACGTGCGAATTCGTACCGCTTATGGTTTGTTTCCAGTTCTTGTGCCGTTGCAAGAGCTGTCGGTAGATCAGAGGAACGAGAAGAAAATAATATATCACATAGTGGCTTTCGTAGACCAGAAATGAAAATACGTAAAGCATTCTCCCTGGCACGCTCGTTGAGAGCAACAATAACCTCATTGTTACCGCTGTGTGTCATAATATTTTTATTTATTATTAGGGTTAAGTTTTTATCAACTGCATCGTAATATTCACTAATGGATAGGTTACCTTGACGCAAAATACTAAGTTCATTTTTGTCCGAGTAAACTTGATCTAATCGAGCAATAATCGCATTTAAATTTAGCACCGTATTAAAAGCGGATAAAGTTGCGTTAGCAGATTCTGTTATTTTGTTTCTTAGAATTCCCATGGCAATGTAGTAATTTTCAGATCCATCGTGATAATAACTCATTGCGAAATGCGCCGCTGCACGCCAGGAAGGATATGAAGAGGTATCGCCTTTAAACTCGGGTAAGGATTTTACTAGATCGAGACCACCACTACGATTTTGAACACCGGGTTGAACAGATACAGGCACGTATGTTTTAACACTAGGGGGTTGTAATTGACCGATTGCGGATGTCAGATTATTTATTTGTTCCGTAAACTGTTCCTGTGATAACTCGACGGTAGCGCGGACAAGTTCTATAATTTGTTCCTTTGTAATGCTCATTTTGGAATACCTTTACACTATTATTTACTATTAAAACTTTCTATTTAAATTCTATACGATATTTCAACTAATAATCAACTAAATTTTCACAATTTTTTTACTCACAAAAGTTTCATTTTTTTACTGACTAATTCTTTTATGTTGATTATTCCTGTTTGTTGATTGTTGAGATCCTTAATCGTCTTAATTCGGTTTGTTGTCCTTAACCTTCTCCTTATATGAGGATTTGTAGTTGGTCGTTGAGTGCTTCAATGTTGCCTATTTGTGCTAGGTTATTCTCGTTGTATGACGATTATTTTAAATGATCCTGTTCTCCTTTACAAGGATTTTTGAGATCAACTTTTTAACCACAAAACACAATAGACCACAAGTAGTTGGGCGCCAATTATTTAAGCTCGTTTGTAAATGAAACGACTTTTCACTTTCAGGTTCAATTCATCACTGATTTATTTCTTCATAACTTAATTCTACCTTAAAGTAATTTTATCTTTTTGAACAATGTGCATCGTAAGGGAATAGGTCGGTGCATGGGGTGAATGGATAAAAGGTGCTGATTATGCAGTAATGGTGATATGATTGGATTATGTGTGGGAATGTAGTGTGAGGAAATGTAGTGTGAGAAAAGCGTGTGTTGGGAGTGGAATGTGCTGGTGGAATGTCCGGTGTCCGGTGTCCGGTTATGCCAAGTTCACTCTGCTGTCTGGTTGATGTGCGCGTGCGTTAACTTACACACGCGCCGGATGCACCCTTGCACAATATGGCTTGGTCAGCGACTTGTCTGGAGGAATGGAAGGTGACAACGAGCAGTTGGGTGGATTGGGGCGTCAGTCTTCGGGCGGATCTTGTCTTAGCGTAATTAATCAGAATAAAATAAATTAAATTGAAGTAACAGCATTTTTATTGAGTATACCGGACAGTGTTAGTCCGAAAATTAATTTTTTCCTATCCGCGTCCGCGAAATCGTTAAGTGGCGCCCGAGCAGGGACAGGCAAACTGTAATCCTTTTTGCCTACGAATCCGTGCAATATTTAGACCAGACTCTTCATCGAAGTGAAAGTCGCTGTACACATGGGAACACAGTCGTCACTCTGGTTCTAGAGCACAAGCTCTGCATACACATGGGAACATGCAGTTATTCAAAAATGGCTAAAGGATATGGTGTGAAGTTTGATCGTGCCATTAGTAGGTCGCTTATACCTAGAAAAATCGTGAGCGACTAAACGGGACCAACACGACGTTTCCTTATAAAACCCTTCGCGACGCGTGACCTAAAACAGTGTTTTTTTTTATTTTCTGAATTGCAGGGAAAAATATATTAACCAGCGAGAGTGAATTTGTACAAAAAATTTTAAATCCTAAGTGAATTAATTAAGCTTAGAAGGAGATATTTAAAAAATAAGCTCTGAAAAAAAAAGAGAAGAAAAAAAAAGAGAAAAAATATATATATTTTAATCCTAAGTGAATTAAAAAAATAAATAAGAAATAAGTCATTTATAAAATAAAGCCTAAAAGAAAAGAAAATGGAAGATTTAAAAAAATCAATTACCGAGTTGACCGGGGCGGTTATTCGTATATATGAAAAATTAAAAAATGTGGAAAGTCGTGTAGTGTCGCTTGAGAGTAAATGTATGGTTACCGACGGTAGAGGTTTAGTGAACACCGTACCAGCTCCACTAGCTAGTCCCCGTACAGAGGAGGACCTAAGGGTCATCAGTAGACTCCCAGATAACGTTAAGGAGCTACAAGTCTTCGATGGGGGCCCGACACAGTACGTGTCATGGATCCATGCCGTGGAATCCATTTTAGACGATTTCAAGATCGTCAGGGGTAAGCCTATCTATAGAGCCATTTTACAGCATATTAGACAAAAAATAAGGGGAAATGCAGACACTGCATTGATCTCCTATAATATCTTCGAGGATGATTGAGAAGCTATCAAACGTTGTCTCTCACTGCATTACGCGGATAAGAAAGACATCCGTACCCTTGAGCATCAGCTCAACCAATTGGCACAAAGGGGTTCGAAATTGGATGAATTTTATGCCACGGTAAATCACCAGTTTTCTCTAATCATTAATAAAATAAATACGGAAACCTATTCTCAGGAAACCGTAAATGCTCTGGTAGAAACATACCGTAACCGCGCATTGGATGTGTTCATCCGTGGGCTATCCGGTGATCTCTCGCGGATGCTTATAATCCAAAAACCAGGAACTCTGCCAGAAGCCTACACGGCTTGCTTGGAAATCCAGAATTTGAACTATAGAAACCACACGATCCATACGCAGAATTCTTCCAATTCCATTACGGCTCCGATTAACCAGTCGTTTAAGCCAATGCATGGAAGATCATTTGAGACTCGGCCCATGGTGCCACCGAAAAGATTCTTGCATCATTCCGGCCATCTCACACCTATCCAAACAACGACAATCCTCCGCCAAGACCAACAGCCCCAAAACCACATGAGAAAATGGAGCTTGGTTCTGTGCAGACCAGACAGGTGAATTATATGAATCGCCCTCGGGATGCTAACCCATTCAAAAGAGGCGCCAGATCGGAGGGATACCGTCCAAATTAAGGTAAGCAGCAAAGGCTGTATAATACTGAGGTGGTGTATGAGGGGACACGGAAGAGTACAATCAATTGGCCGAAGAAAACGTTGAAGACACTGTAAATTTTATCACGGGCGCCTCTCCAGCGTTCCATATATAGAATACATAACGAGAGAAGGCGCCAACCTCAAATTCCTCATTGATACCGGCGCGAATAAAAATGTTATTAGTCCTTCAATAAACCAAAAAACTACACGTTTAGCTAAACCTTTCACAGTGCGTTGTGCTGCTGGAAATATAATTATCAATGAAAAAGTCTCAGGTAAATTCTTTGAAAAGGCAGGTAATACTTCAATCCTCACCTTCTACGTTCTCCCGGGGTTGGTGTCATTTGACGGAATTATCGGAGATGACACGCTTAAAGAATTGGAAGCAATAATAGATCGGAAGGAAAACACTCTGACCCTCAAACCTGGAGTCACTATTCCTTTAAAAGCTCGAGTCTCTGGCCAGGTAAACGCGGTTCTTGACGAGACGCTTCCGGAAAATGTTAAAGCTAGACTTCGTGAAATGATTGTGAAATACGAACCAATTTTCGGTCTAATTGACACCAAAGAAACGATTAGGACAAACGTTAGAGCAGAAATAAAGACTAAAACGAGCGAACCCGTGTACGCCAAGAGTTATCCATACCCTGCATGCATGAGGGACGTGGTCGAGAAAGAAATAAAAGCCCTGCTAGAGGAAGGAACTATTCGCCCTTCCAGTAGTCCTTACAACTCTCCGATTTGGGTCGTACCCAAAAAGCCAAAGCCATCCGGCGAAAAACAATATCGCGTCGTAATTGATTACAAGCGCCTCAACGGCATAACGATTCCTGATACTTATCCAATTCCGGATATCAATTCTACACTTGCAAGCTTAGGCAATGCCAAATACTTTACGACATTAGATTTAACTTCCGGTTTTCATCAGATTCCGATGAAACTCGCTGATGTGCCCAAAACTGCATTTTCGACCATGAATGGTAAATTCGAATTCCTGAGATTGCCGTTTGGACTAAAAAACGCTCCGGCAATCTTCCAGAGGATGATAGATGACGTCCTAAAGGAATTTATAGGTAAAATATGTTATGTCTATATTGATGACATAATTGTTTACGGCCAGAGCGAGGAAGACCATCTTAAGAATGTCGATACAATTTTCAGAAGACTTGTGGAGGTAAATCTTAAAGTGAATTTGGAGAAAACACAGTTCATGAAGACACAGGTAGAGTTTCTCGGTTATATCATTTCTCCTGAGGGTATACAGCCTGATCCTAATAAAGTATCAGCTATACAACATATTTCACCCCCTAAGACGTTGAAATGACAAGAGGGGAACACGCGCAGGTTAGAGCTAATGAATCAAAGCGTGTTCCAATAAAACTGGACAGTGAGGCCTTGCGAGCTTTTAGCGAATTGAAGATTTTGCTCACGTCATCCGAGGTCCTGGCCTTCCCGGACTTTGATAAAACCTTTAATCTCACGACCGACGCGTCAAACTTCGCGATAGGCGCAGTGCTCTCGCAAGGCGAGTGGGGAAGGGACCGTCCCATCGCTTACATATCGAAATCCCTCAGTCGAACTGAAGAAGACTGTGCCACGAATGAGAAAGAGATGCTGGCAATAGTGTGGGCACTTGATAACTTGCGTTCATACCTCTACGGGGCAAGGAAGATTCGTATCTATACAGACCATCAGCCTCTCACTTTCGCATTGGGAAACAGACACCACAATGCTAAGTTGAAGCGCTGGAAGGCCCGCATAGAAGAGTACAATTGTGAACTCATCTACAAACCGCGGAAATCCAATTTAGTCGCGGATGCTCTGTCAAGGTTGAAGACGGAAGTTAACCACTTGACCGACTCAGAACACCCTGAGTCGGAACCAAGTATAAGGTTGACCCAAAGCGAATCTACCGAAACCGCCGATGGGAATGGAAACAGCGATTCGGCCACTGTTGACGCAGATGAGCCCGCCAACGGTGAGACTACAGAAACTGTTGAAGAATGCCGGTCGTCAAGCTCGACTGCTCATAGCGCTGATCAGGACAGCACGGATCTGATTCCGCACGTGGAAGCTCCATTGAACGTGTTTCGCAATCAGATTGTGATTAGAATTGGGCAAGGCATAGAAGCTCAAGAGGAACCTCACCCCGGATACTTTCGCTACTATTCCGCAATAACCGATCCAAATAAAGAAAACTTAACAATCTTGCTGAAAGAAAAATTGAATCCAAATGTTATCAACGGTATAAAGATACCAGAAAGTTGCTTAGAGTTGCTACAAGTAGTTTACTTGGAGAACTTTACCAGGTACAAACTTAGGATTACTCAAAGAATAGTTGAGGATGTTAAGAACCAGGATCGAATATGTGAATTGATAATGAAGGAACATAGAAGGGCGCATAGGAACGCTCGCTAGAATAAGGAACAGCTTCCCGAAACTTATTACTTTCCCAGAATGAATAGCCTCATAAAAAAATATACCAAATCATGTGAGGTATGTAATGCCAATAAGTATGATAGGCATCCAATCCACCCTGAATTTGTCGATCTGTGCGTCGATCTGAGGTCCACGGTCAAGTCGAGAGATTCCACTCGACGATCATAGAGATCTACCGATGTCTCAAGTCTGAACACAAGGACCTACGCCTAAAAGAACTATTAAGCATAACGGTTGACAGGTACAATAATACGATACACTCGGTTACGAAGCGAAAACCAAGCGATGTGATCTTCGACAGAACTCAGAGATTTAACTATCAGAATTTAATCGATTTTCGCACCAAGGTCAACCGGGAATTGAAGCATGAGATTAAAAGAAAACAAAGAGAAACAAATCTGTATAGAAATAAGAAACGAACGCCACCAAAAATGTACAAAACAGGCGACATTATATATACGGCCTCCAAAGGCATTAAGGCTAAAAACAAACCACTTTTCCGAAAGGAAATAGTTGCAAAAAATAATAAAGTTACTGTCACAACATCGAGTGGCAGAAGAGTCCATAAGACACATATTAAGAATATCAAAAACACTTTATAAAAATAATATATATATATATATAATATAACGAATACTTGTAGAGAATAATTTTAATCATCATAATCCACTTAAACTTTATCTCATGTTTGTAATATTGAATTTATATTTAATATATATTATACCTCTTTACCAATTCTATAGAATTTTGTTTCAGCTTTTTAATGTAACTACATATCTCTATGTTAAAATAGTTATTTACTTACTTTATTAAGCTTCTTTAGACCACATACCAAATTGTGTGCATAACTCCAATAGATATTGTTACTATTCATAAAATTTATAATCCTATCCGCCAGACTGGTTTACCTAATCTGCCTATCACCAACACAGGGGTTGCAGCTATTCGAATATACAGCGCCATTTGTTTCAATCAAAGAGGGAAAAGCCTGGGTAGTCAACGGAAACTTCAATCTCGTCCATGTCATTAACTTAGGCCAATTCGAGCGCCAACTGGAAGAGGTCACCGACTCCGTCGACAGAAACTTTAAGGACAAAGACAGGAGGCAGCTGATAAACTTTTACTTGAGCATCAGCTCAACCAATTGGCACAAAGGGGTTCGAAATTGGATGAATTTTATGCCACGGTAAATCACCAGTTTTCTCTAATCATTAATAAAATAAATACGGAAACCTATTCTCAGGAAACCGTAAATGCTCTGGTAGAAACATACCGTAACCGCGCATTGGATATGTTCATCCGTGGGCTATCCGGTGATCTCTCGCGGATGCTTATAATCCAAAAACCAGGAACTCTGTCAGAAGCCTACACGGCTTGCTTGGAAATCCAGAATTTGAACTATAGAAACCACACGATCCATACGCAGAATTCTTCCAATTCCATTACGGCTCCGATTAACCAGTCGTTTAAGCCAATGCATGGAAGATCATTTGAGACTCGGCCCATGGTGCCACCGAAAAGATTCTTGCATCATTCCGGCCATCTCACACCTATCCAAACAACGACAATCCTCCGCCAAGACCAACAGCCCCAAAACCACATGAGAAAATGGAGCTTGGTTCTGTGCAGACCAGACAGGTGAATTATATGAATCGCCCTCGGGATGCTAACCCATTCAAAAGAGGCGCCAGATCGGAGGGATACCGTCCAAATTAAGGTAAGCAGCAAAGGCTGTATAATACTGAGGTGGTGTATGAGGGGGACACGGAAGAGTACAATCAATTGGCCGAAGAAAACGTTGAAGACACTGTAAATTTTATCACGGGCGCCTCTCCAGCGTTCCATATATAGAATACATAACGAGAGAAGGCGCCAACCTCAAATTCCTCATTGATACCGGCGCGAATAAAAATGTTATTAGTCCTTCAATAAACCAAAAAACTACACGTTTAGCTAAACCTTTCACAGTGCGTTGTGCTGCTGGAAATATAATTATCAATGAAAAAGTCTCAGGTAAATTCTTTGAAAAGGCAGGTAATACTTCAATCCTCACCTTCTACGTTCTCCCGGGGTTGGTGTCATTTGACGGAATTATCGGAGATGACACGCTTAAAGAATTGGAAGCAATAATAGATCGGAAGGAAAACACTCTGACCCTCAAACCTGGAGTCACTATTCCTTTAAAATCTCGAGTCTCTGGCCAGGTAAACGCGGTTCTTGACGAGACGCTTCCGGAAAATGTTAAAGCTAGACTTCGTGAAATGATTGTGAAATACGAACCAATTTTCGGTCTAATTGACACCAAAGAAACGATTAGGACAAACGTTAGAGCAGAAATAAAGACTAAAACGAGCGAACCCGTGTACGCCAAGAGTTATCCATACCCTGCATGCATGAGGGACGTGGTCGAGAAAGAAATAAAAGCCCTGCTAGAGGAAGGAACTATTCGCCCTTCCAGTAGTCCTTACAACTCTCCGATTTGGGTCGTACCCAAAAAGCCAAAGCTATCCGGCGAAAAACAATATCGCGTCGTAATTGATTACAAGCGCCTCAACGGCATAACGATTCCTGATACTTATCCAATTCCGGATATCAATTCTACACTTGCAAGCTTAGGCAATGCCAAATACTTTACGACATTAGATTTAACTTCCGGTTTTCATCAGATTCCGATGAAACTCGCTGATGTGCCCAAAACTGCATTTTCGATCATGAATGGTAAATTCGAATTCCTGAGATTGCCGTTTGGACTAAAAAACGCTCCGGCAATTTTCCAGAGGATGATAGATGACGTCCTAAAGGAATTTATAGGTAAAATATGTTATGTCTATATTGATGACATAATTGTTTACGGCCAGAGCGAGGAAGACCATCTTAAGAATGTCGATACAATTTTCAGAAGACTTGTGGAGGTAAATCTTAAAGTGAATTTGGAGAAAACACAGTTCATGAAGACACAGGTAGAGTTTCTCGGTTATATCATTTCTCCTGAGGGTATACAGCCTGATCCTAATAAAGTATCAGCTATACAACATATTTCACCCCCTAAGACGTTGAAAGATCTGAAAAGCTTTTTGGGACTTACATCGTACTACCGAAAATTTATTCGCGATTACGCCAAAATCGCAAAACCACTGACTGTCTTGACAAGAGGGGAACACGCGCAGGTTAGAGCTAATGAATCAAAGCGTGTTCCAATAAAACTGGACAGTGAGGCCTTGCGAGCTTTTAGCGAATTGAAGATTTTGCTCACGTCATCCGAGGTCCTGGCCTTCCCGGACTTTGATAAAACCTTTAATCTCACGACCGACGCGTCAAACTTCGCGATAGGCGCAGTGCTCTCGCAAGGCGAGTGGGGAAGGGACCGTCCCATCGCTTACATATCGAAATCCCTCAGTCGAACTGAAGAAAACTGTGCCACGAATGAGAAAGAGATGCTGGCAATAGTGTGGGCACTTGATAACTTGCGTTCATACCTCTACGGGGCAAGGAAGATTCGTATCTATACAGACCATCAGCCTCTCACTTTCGCATTGGGAAACAGACACCACAATGCTAAGTTGAAGCGCTGGAAGGCCCGCATAGAAGAGTACAATTGTGAACTCATCTACAAACCGGGGAAATCCAATTTAGTCGCGGATGCTCTGTCAAGGTTGAAGACGGAAGTTAACCACTTGACCGACTCAGAACACCCTGAGTCGGAACCAAGTATAAGCTTGACCCAAAGCGAATCTACCGAAACCGCCGATGAGAATGGAAACAGCGATTCGGCCACTGTTGACGCAGATGAGCCCGCCAACGGTGAGACTACAGAAACTGTTAAAGAATGCCGGTCGTCAAGCTCGACTGCTCATAGCGCTGATCAGGACAGCACGGATCTGATTCCGCACGTGGAAGCTCCATTGAACGTGTTCCGCAATCAGATTGTGATTAGAATTGGGCAAGGCATAGAAGCTCAAGAGGAACCTCACCCCGGATACTTTCGCTACTATTCCGCAATAACCGATCCAAATAAAGAAAACTTAACAATCTTGCTGAAAGAAAAATTGAATCCAAATGTTATCAACGGTATAAAGATACCAGAAAGTTGCTTAGAGTTGCTACAAGTAGTTTACTTGGAGAACTTTACCAGGAACAAACTTAGGATTACTCAAAGAATAGTTGAGGATGTTAAGAACCAGGATCGAATATGTAAATTGATAATGAAGGAACATAGAAGGGCGCATAGGAACGCTCGCGAGAATAAGGAACAGCTTCCCGAAACTTATTACTTTCCCAGAATGAATAGCCTCATAAAAAAATATACCAAATCATGTGAGGTATGTAATGCCAATAAGTATGATAGGCATCCAATCCACCCTGAATTTGTCGATCTGTGCGTCATATGTGCAGTGCATTGGCTGGCAAAATACATATCAGGTATACACACGCGCCGGATGCACCGTTGCACAAAATGGCTTGGTCAGCGACTTGTCTGGAGGAATGGAAAGTGACAACGAGCAGTTGGGTGGATTGGGGCGTCAGTCTTCGGGCGGATCTTGTCTTAGCGTAATTAATCAGAATAAAATAAATTAAATTGAAGTAACCGCATTTTTATTGAGTATACCGGACAGTGTTAGTCCGAAAATTAATTTATTCCTATCCGCGTCCGCGAAATCGTTGAGTTTGTTGTTGTTGTTGTTGTTGTTGTTGTTGTTGTTGTTGTTGTTGTTGTTGTTGTTGTTGTTGTTGTTGTTGTTGTTGTTGTTGTTGTTGTTGTTGTTGTTGTTGTTGTTGTTGTTGTTGTTGTTGTTGTTGTTGTTGTTGTTGTTGTTGTTGTTGTTGTTGTTGTTGTTGTTGTTGTTGTTGTTGTTGTTGTTGTTGTTGTTGTTGTTGTTGTTGTTGTTGTTGTTGTTGTTGTTGTTGTTGTTGTTGTTGTTGTTGTTGTTGTTGTTGTTGTTGTTGTTGTTGTTGTTGTTGTTGTTGTTGTTGTTGTTGTTGTTGTTGTTGTTGTTGTTGTTGTTGTTGTTGTTGTTGTTGTTGTTGTTGTTGTTGTTGTTGTTGTTGTTGTTGTTGTTGTTGTTGTTGTTGTTGTTGTTGTTGTTGTTGTTGTTGTTGTTGTTGTTGTTGTTGTTGTTGTTGTTGTTGTTGTTGTTGTTGTTGTTGTTGTTGTTGTTGTTGTTGTTGTTGTTGTTGTTGTTGTTGTTGTTGTTGTTGTTGTTGTTGTTGTTGTTGTTGTTGTTGTTGTTGTTGTTGTTGTTGTTGTTGTTGTTGTTGTTGTTGTTGTTGTTGTTGTTGTTGTTGTTGTTGTTGTTGTTGTTGTTGTTGTTGTTGTTGTTGTTGTTGTTGTTGTTGTTGTTGTTGTTGTTGTTGTTGTTGTTGTTGTTGTTGTTGTTGTTGTTGTTGTTGTTGTTGTTGTTGTTGTTGTTGTTGTTGTTGTTGTTGTTGTTGTTGTTGTTGTTGTTGTTGTTGTTGTTGTTGTTGTTGTTGTTGTTGTTGTTGTTGTTGTTGTTGTTGTTGTTGTTGTTGTTGTTGTTGTTGTTGTTGTTGTTGTTGTTGTTGTTGTTGTTGTTGTTGTTGTTGTTGTTGTTGTTGTTGTTGTTGTTGTTGTTGTTGTTGTTGTTGTTGTTGTTGTTGTTGTTGTTGTTGTTGTTGTTGTTGTTGTTGTTGTTGTTGTTGTTGTTGTTGTTGTTGTTGTTGTTGTTGTTGTTGTTGTTGTTGTTGTTGTTGTTGTTGTTGTTGTTGTTGTTGTTGTTGTTGTTGTTGTTGTTGTTGTTGTTGTTGTTGTTGTTGTTGTTGTTGTTGTTGTTGTTGTTGTTGTTGTTGTTGTTGTTGTTGTTGTTGTTGTTGTTGTTGTTGTTGTTGTTGTTGAAGTATGCGGTCAGATCTTTTTAATGTTTCCCATTTAACAGAATTGTAGTAGAGGTATTTAATTTTCCTCAAACTATGAATTCTGCTCTCGGGAGTGAGCTGCACTAAGAAGAATGGTAATTTCCGGTTACCACCCCTTGCCACAGACTACGAAAATGGCTTGACACCCACGATCTTGAGGACATCGCTTTCCAACTTTTTGAGCTCTTGTTCGAGCTAATCCGTCTCTATTGACGGATCAATTCCCTTTGTTCTTGTTGTTGTCAAATGGTGAGACGCAGTTATTTTGAGCTGCAGCGTGTAGAAATCAAGGCAAAATCCACAACTTTAAATACGGCGCCAATGGCTATCTAAGCCGGCTATTAAATTTTAATTTTATGGCAGTACTGCGACGTGGAATTCTTTTTATTTTAATAATTATAAAAACTTTGTTGGGCAAATGAAACAAAACACTACGTTTATTTAATAAGAAACTGTTTTATTAAAGTTTTAGCTGATTTTAAAATTGCATTTTTGCTGATTCTAAAAGTGATAATGAAAATATATCTGCAACTGCGCATCATTTGTTTCAACGTTCAGGTGTTTCAGGCCGTCAGAAAGTTTGCAGAAGTCGCACCGGAAAAAAATGGTAGCTTGAAGGTGGCGAGTTAATTAAGTGACTACTACACACATACCGAGAATGGAAAGTCGTTCGGTTTCAGCGATGCAAGTGCCATTCATGGATAATGGCAGCGAATTAGAGGTTCGCTTTAATGACAGCAGTTGTTGGTTTTACCCCATTTAAGTAGTTGACAGCCTACTCGGAATTAATTGAGCTTAACATACATACGTTGCCGTTCCAGTTCAACGCCCGAATATGAAGGGCCAGTAAACGAATATGTAAAGCTGAGCTGCTGTCATCGGCGAAGGAATGAATAGGATTAGAAGTAACAGAGAGTAGATTATTTATAAACATGAGAAAGAGAGTCGGAGACAGAACGGGACCTTGGGCAATACCGCCATTTATTTTTTAAGTTGTAGACTTAAAACCGGCGAAGGAATGAATAGGATTAGAAATAAAAGATTAGATCAAAGTAAAGGAATGCTTCTGGGGGGACAAAACCGCTAAGACGTACCCTCTCATGGTACATATAATTGGGGTAATAAGCCCCGAAGATCAGGTTATTAATCGCGGTCATTGCCCTCGAAATGCCGAGTGCTTACACTGGACGCTTCTCCACCAACTCTGCTGGAATAGGTGCCCCTTCCGATGGATGCAACCTGTACCCCCGTGCAAGTTTGCAAATGGGGGAACTTCTCGTAGGTGAAGGAAAAACCTTCGAAATTTTTTTTTGTGTGAGTCGATAAAAAAAAGGAAGAAACTTAGTCACTATCCTCTTTGTTCACCAAGTCAAACCAATCCTTACCTCACGCTAAGGAAAAACCGCTCTTAGTTTGTCGATTTAGATAATAGAGAAATATGTTAAATTTCACTGTTTCACGG
Source organism: Ferdinandea cuprea (assembly GCA_963576555.1). NCBI lineage: Eukaryota > Metazoa > Arthropoda > Insecta > Diptera > Syrphidae > Ferdinandea > Ferdinandea cuprea. The sequence continues at coordinate 11,774,319 of OY754962.1, forward strand.
TATCTAATTTAATCCACTTTCACTTAATTAAAGGGATTAATTTCCTCCACGTGTCACTTTAGCATTCTTTATATCACACCCATTCAACTGGAGATCTTGGGATGGAATGATTTCTCTTACGATAATTATTCCTCTTTTGCTTTGTTCTCCTTGACCTCTAAGAATGCAAAAGGATATAACGTTAAAAAGCAATAAAAACAAAAACCCCTTTGGGGATCTGAACTTCAGATCTCACGAGTCAGAGTTCCTTAACTCAACACCCAAACTACGCCACCATCTTGCATAACGTTGCCCATTTTGTCTTCATGTGAGGTGAAAACTTACTATCCTCACCCCATTCGTAACGAACCATAACAAGACCTCCTCCAGTATCTCAAGCTATTTGTTGGAAAGAGTTGGTGACGATTATAATATCGACTTAATACACAAATACGTGTGGCTCGAGATCGGCACCAAGAACGCTGTCGATGAATCTCTGAAACGTCGCCAGTGCGTTATATAAGCCGAAAGCCATTTGCTTGAACTGGAACAGGTCTCTTTTCGTTACCGTGAAGGCTGCGAGCGGTCGCGATTCTTCCTCTATTAGAATCAGCCAATAGGCAGACTTAACATCCAAAGAAGTCAAATATTTCGCATCTCGAAGTTTGTCTAGGGTCATTGAAATATAGGGTAGGGGATAAGCATCACTAGGTGTAACTTTATTAGGTTTCCTATAGTCGACAGAAAACGGAAAATAACCGTCTTTTTTCCTAATGAGATGCCCACGGACTGTTTGATTTCTCAATAACTCCCGCGTCTAGAATCTCTTTTAGTTCTTTATCAATATGGACCTGCATCGCAGGCGAAATAGGGTAATATCTTTGTTTAATCAATTCGGCCGACGTCCTAATCTTGTGCGCAACCAATTGGGTATAACCTAAGCCCTGTTCTTCCATCAATTGCAATTGCTTTATTTCGGTATCGTCCAACTCGAACTTCTCCCTATGAGACAATGACGATGACGGAGATCGAGACAACCACCTGTTGACAAGAAAAATTCCACACGACAGATCTTAAATGCGGGACGATTCCCGACAGAGCCCAAAAATCTGCTCTTAAGATCATGACATGGGGTAGAGCTGGTATGACCAAACACTCTAAGAAAACCGACTTATTTTGTACCATAATTGAAAGCCCTACCACGCCCAGGTCTTCTATTCCTGCCCCGTCTGCTAAAGCTACTGGACTAATCCTACTCTTCAACAAAACTTACCCTAAAGTTGTTGTTGTTGTTGTTGTTGTTGTTGTTGTTGTTGTTGTTGTTGTTGTTGTTGTTGTTGTTGTTGTTGTTGTTGTTGTTGTTGTTGTTGTTGTTGTTGTTGTTGTTGTTGTTGTTGTTGTTGTTGTTGTTGTTGTTGTTGTTGTTGTTGTTGTTGTTGTTGTTGTTGTTGTTGTTGTTGTTGTTGTTGTTGTTGTTGTTGTTGTTGTTGTTGTTGTTGTTGTTGTTGTTGTTGTTGTTGTTGTTGTTGTTGTTGTTGTTGTTGTTGTTGTTGTTGTTGTTGTTGTTGTTGTTGTTGTTGTTGTTGTTGTTGTTGTTGTTGTTGTTGTTGTTGTTGTTGTTGTTGTTGTTGTTGTTGTTGTTGTTGTTGTTGTTGTTGTTGTTGTTGTTGTTGTTGTTGTTGTTGTTGTTGTTGTTGTTGTTGTTGTTGTTGTTGTTGTTGTTGTTGTTGAAGTATGCGGTCAGATCTTTTTAATGTTTCCCATTTAACAGAATTGTAGTAGAGGTATTTAATTTTCCTCAAACTATGAATTCTGCTCTCGGGAGTGAGCTGCACTAAGAAGAATGGTAATTTCCGGTTACCACCCCTTGCCACAGACTACGAAAATGGCTTGACACCCACGATCTTGAGGACATCGCTTTCCAACTTTTTGAGCTCTTGTTCGAGCTAATCCGTCTCTATTGACGGATCAATTCCCTTTGTTCTTGTTGTTGTCAAATGGTGAGACGCAGTTATTTTGAGCTGCAGCGTGTAGAAATCAAGGCAAAATCCACAACTTTAAATACGGCGCCAATGGCTATCTAAGCCGGCTATTAAATTTTAATTTTATGGCAGTACTGCGACGTGGAATTCTTTTTATTTTAATAATTATAAAAACTTTGTTGGGCAAATGAAACAAAACACTACGTTTATTTAATAAGAAACTGTTTTATTAAAGTTTTAGCTGATTTTAAAATTGCATTTTTGCTGATTCTAAAAGTGATAATGAAAATATATCTGCAACTGCGCATCATTTGTTTCAACGTTCAGGTGTTTCAGGCCGTCAGAAAGTTTGCAAAAGTCGCACCGGAAAAAAATGGTAGCTTGAAGGTGGCGAGTTAATTAAGTGACTACTACACACATACCGAGAATGGAAAGTCGTTCGGTTTCAGCGATGCAAGTGCCATTCATGGATAATGGCAGCGAATTAGAGGTTCGCTTTAATGACAGCAGTTGTTGGTTTTACCCCATTTAAGTAGTTGACAGCCTACTCGGAATTAATTGAGCTTAACATACATACGTTGCCGTTCCAGTTCAACGCCCGAATATGAAGGGCCAGTAAACGAATATGTAAAGCTGAGCTGCTGTCATCGGCGAAGGAATGAATAGGATTAGAAGTAACAGAGAGTAGATTATTTATAAACATGAGAAAGAGAGTCGGAGACAGAACGGGACCTTGGGCAATACCGCCATTTATTTTTTAAGTTGTAGACTTAAAACCGGCGAAGGAATGAATAGGATTAGAAATAAAAGATTAGATCAAAGTAAAGGAATGCTTCTGGGGGGACAAAACCGCTAAGACGTACCCTCTCATGGTACATATAATTGGGGTAATAAGCCCCGAAGATCAGGTTATTAATCGCGGTCATTGCCCTCGAAATGCCGAGTGCTTACACTGGACGCTTCTCCACCAACTCTGCTGGAATAGGTGCCCCTTCCGATGGATGCAACCTGTACCCCCGTGCAAGTTTGCAAATGGGGGAACTTCTCGTAGGTGAAGGAAAAACCTTCGAAATTTTTTTTTGTGTGAGTCGATAAAAAAAAGGAAGAAACTTAGTCACTATCCTCTTTGTTCACCAAGTCAAACCAATCCTTACCTCACGCTAAGGAAAAACCGCTCTTAGTTTGTCGATTTAGATAATAGAGAAATATGTTAAATTTCACTGTTTCACGGTATCTAATTTAATCCACTTTCACTTAATTAAAGGGATTAAGTTCCTCCACGTGTCACTTTAGCATTCTTTATATCACACCCATTCAACTGGAGATCTTGGGATGGAATGATTTCTCTTACGATAATTATTCCTCTTTTGCTTTGTTCTCCTTGACCTCTAAGAATGCAAAAGGATATAACGTTAAAAAGCAATAAAAACAAAAACCCCTTTGGGGATCTGAACTTCAGATCTCACGAGTCAGAGTTCCTTAACTCAACACCCAAACTACGCCACCATCTTGCATAACGTTGCCCATTTTGTCTTCATGTGAGGTGAAAACTTACTATCCTCACCCCATTCGTAACGAACCATAACAAGACCTCCTCCAGTATCTCAAGCTATTTGTTGGAAAGAGTTGGTGACGATTATAATATCGACTTAATACACAAATACGTGTGGCTCGAGATCGGCACCAAGAACGCTGTCGATGAATCTCTGAAACGTCGCCAGTGCGTTATATAAGCCGAAAGCCATTTGCTTGAACTGGAACAGGTCTCTTTTCGTTACCGTGAAGGCTGCGAGCGGTCGCGATTCTTCCTCTATTAGAATCAGCCAATAGGCAGACTTAACATCCAAAGAAGTCAAATATTTCGCATCTCGAAGTTTGTCTAGGGTCATTGAAATATAGGGTAGGGGATAAGCATCACTAGGTGTAACTTTATTAGGTTTCCTATAGTCGACAGGAAACGGAAAATAACCGTCTTTTTTCCTAATGAGATGCCCACGGACTGTTTGATTTCTCAATAACTCCCGCGTCTAGAATCTCTTTTAGTTCTTTATCAATATGGACCTGCATCGCAGGCGAAATAGGGTAATATCTTTGTTTAATCAATTCGGCCGACGTCCTAATCTTGTGCGCAACCAATTGGGTATAACCTAAGCCCTGTTCTTCCATCAATTGCAATTGCTTTACTTCGGTATCGTCCAACTCGAACTTCTCCCTATGAGACAATGACGATGACGGAGATCGAGACAACCACCTGTTGACAAGAAAAATTCCACACGACAGATCTTAAATGCGGGACGATTCCCGACAGAGCCCAAAAATCTGCTCTTAAGATCATGACATGGGGTAGAGCTGGTATGACCAAACACTCTAAGAAAACCGACTTATTTTGTACCATAATTGAAAGCCCTACCACGCCCAGGTCTTCTATTCTATAAAGCTACTGGACTAATCCTACTCTTCAACAAAACTTACCCTAAAGTTGTTGTTGTTGTTGTTGTTGTTGTTGTTGTTGTTGTTGTTGTTGTTGTTGTTGTTGTTGTTGTTGTTGTTGTTGTTGTTGTTGTTGTTGTTGTTGTTGTTGTTGTTGTTGTTGTTGTTGTTGTTGTTGTTGTTGTTGTTGTTGTTGTTGTTGTTGTTGTTGTTGTTGTTGTTGTTGTTGTTGTTGTTGTTGTTGTTGTTGTTGTTGTTGTTGTTGTTGTTGTTGTTGTTGTTGTTGTTGTTGTTGTTGTTGTTGTTGTTGTTGTTGTTGTTGTTGTTGTTGTTGTTGTTGTTGTTGTTGTTGTTGTTGTTGTTGTTGTTGTTGTTGTTGTTGTTGTTGTTGTTGTTGTTGTTGTTGTTGTTGTTGTTGTTGTTGTTGTTGTTGTTGTTGTTGTTGTTGTTGTTGTTGTTGTTGTTGTTGTTGTTGTTGTTGTTGTTGTTGTTGTTGTTGTTGTTGTTGTTGTTGTTGTTGTTGTTGTTGTTGTTGTTGTTGTTGTTGTTGTTGTTGTTGTTGTTGTTGTTGTTGTTGTTGTTGTTGTTGTTGTTGTTGTTGTTGTTGTTGTTGTTGTTGTTGTTGTTGTTGTTGTTGTTGTTGTTGTTGTTGTTGTTGTTGTTGTTGTTGTTGTTGTTGTTGTTGTTGTTGTTGTTGTTGTTGTTGTTGTTGTTGTTGTTGTTGTTGTTGTTGTTGTTGTTGTTGTTGTTGTTGTTGTTGTTGTTGTTGTTGTTGTTGTTGTTGTTGTTGTTGTTGTTGTTGTTGTTGTTGTTGTTGTTGTTGTTGTTGTTGTTGTTGTTGTTGTTGTTGTTGTTGTTGTTGTTGTTGTTGTTGAAGTATGCGGTCAGATCTTTTTAATGTTTCCCATTTAACAGAATTGTAGTAGAGGTATTTAATTTTCCTCAAACTATGAATTCTGCTCTCGGGAGTGAGCTGCACTAAGAAGAATGGTAATTTCCGGTTACCACCCCTTGCCACAGACTACGAAAATGGCTTGACACCCACGATCTTGAGGACATCGCTTTCCAACTTTTTGAGCTCTTGTTCGAGCTAATCCGTCTCTATTGACGGATCAATTCCCTTTGTTCTTGTTGTTGTCAAATGGTGAGACGCAGTTATTTTGAGCTGCAGCGTGTAGAAATCAAGGCAAAATCCACAACTTTAAATACGGCGCCAATGGCTATCTAAGCCGGCTATTAAATTTTAATTTTATGGCAGTACTGCGACGTGGAATTCTTTTTATTTTAATAATTATAAAAACTTTGTTGGGCAAATGAAACAAAACACTACGTTTATTTAATAAGAAACTGTTTTATTAAAGTTTTAGCTGATTTTAAAATTGCATTTTTGCTGATTCTAAAAGTGATAATGAAAATATATCTGCAACTGCGCATCATTTGTTTCAACGTTCAGGTGTTTCAGGCCGTCAGAAAGTTTGCAAAAGTCGCACCGGAAAAAAATGGTAGCTTGAAGGTGGCGAGTTAATTAAGTGACTACTACACACATACCGAGAATGGAAAGTCGTTCGGTTTCAGCGATGCAAGTGCCATTCATGGATAATGGCAGCGAATTAGAGGTTCGCTTTAATGACAGCAGTTGTTGGTTTTACCCCATTTAAGTAGTTGACAGCCTACTCGGAATTAATTGAGCTTAACATACATACGTTGCCGTTCCAGTTCAACGCCCGAATATGAAGGGCCAGTAAACGAATATGTAAAGCTGAGCTGCTGTCATCGGCGAAGGAATGAATAGGATTAGAAGTAACAGAGAGTAGATTATTTATAAACATGAGAAAGAGAGTCGGAGACAGAACGGGACCTTGGGCAATACCGCCATTTATTTTTTAAGTTGTAGACTTAAAACCGGCGAAGGAATGAATAGGATTAGAAATAAAAGATTAGATCAAAGTAAAGGAATGCTTCGATTAGATCAAAGTAAAGGAATGCTTCTGGGGGGACAAAACCGCTAAGACGTACCCTCTCATGGTACATATAATTGGGGTAATAAGCCCCGAAGATCAGGTTATTAATCGCGGTCATTGCCCTCGAAATGCCGAGTGCTTACACTGGACGCTTCTCCACCAACTCTGCTGGAATAGGTGCCCCTTCCGATGGATGCAACCTGTACCCCCGTGCAAGTTTGCAAATGGGGGAACTTCTCGTAGGTGAAGGAAAAACCTTCGAAATTTTTTTTTGTGTGAGTCGATAAAAAAAAGGAAGAAACTTAGTCACTATCCTCTTTGTTCACCAAGTCAAACCAATCCTTACCTCACGCTAAGGAAAAACCGCTCTTAGTTTGTCGATTTAGATAATAGAGAAATATGTTAAATTTCACTGTTTCACGGTATCTAATTTAATCCACTTTCACTTAATTAAAGGGATTAAGTTCCTCCACGTGTCACTTTAGCATTCTTTATATCACACCCATTCAACTGGAGATCTTGGGATGGAATGATTTCTCTTACGATAATTATTCCTCTTTTGCTTTGTTCTCCTTGACCTCTAAGAATGCAAAAGGATATAACGTTAAAAAGCAATAAAAACAAAAACCCCTTTGGGGATCTGAACTTCAGATCTCACGAGTCAGAGTTCCTTAACTCAACACCCAAACTACGCCACCATCTTGCATAACGTTGCCCATTTTGTCTTCATGTGAGGTGAAAACTTACTATCCTCACCCCATTCGTAACGAACCATAACAAGACCTCCTCCAGTATCTCAAGCTATTTGTTGGAAAGAGTTGGTGACGATTATAATATCGACTTAATACACAAATACGTGTGGCTCGAGATCGGCACCAAGAACGCTGTCGATGAATCTCTGAAACGTCGCCAGTGCGTTATATAAGCCGAAAGCCATTTGCTTGAACTGGAACAGGTCTCTTTTCGTTACCGTGAAGGCTGCGAGCGGTCGCGATTCTTCCTCTATTAAAATCAGCCAATAGGCAGACTTAACATCCAAAGAAGTCAAATATTTCGCATCTCGAAGTTTGTCTAGGGTCATTGAAATATAGGGTAGGGGATAAGCATCACTAGGTGTAACTTTATTAGGTTTCCTATAGTCGACAGGAAACGGAAAATAACCGTCTTTTTTCCTAATGAGATGCCCACGGACTGTTTGATTTCTCAACTAGAATCTCTTTTAGTTCTTTATCAATATGGACCTGCATCGCAGGCGAAATAGGGTAATATCTTTGTTTAATCAATTCGGCCGACGTCCTAATCTTGTGCGCAACCAATTGGGTATAACCTAAGCCCTGTTCTTCCATCAATTGCAATTGCTTTACTTCGGTATCGTCCAACTCGAACTTCTCCCTATGAGACAATCACGATGACGGAGATCGAGACAACCACCTGTTGACAAGAAAAATTCCACACGACAGATCTTAAATGCGGGACGATTCCCGACAGAGCCCAAAAATCTGCTCTTAAGATCATGACATGGGGTAGAGCTGGTATGACCAAACACTCTAAGAAAACCGACTTATTTTGTACCATAATTGAAAGCCCTACCACGCCCAGGTCTTCTATTCTATAAAGCTACTGGACTAATCCTACTCTTCAACAAAACTTACCCTAAAGTTGTTGTTGTTGTTGTTGTTGTTGTTGTTGTTGTTGTTGTTGTTGTTGTTGTTGTTGTTGTTGTTGTTGTTGTTGTTGTTGTTGTTGTTGTTGTTGTTGTTGTTGTTGTTGTTGTTGTTGTTGTTGTTGTTGTTGTTGTTGTTGTTGTTGTTGTTGTTGTTGTTGTTGTTGTTGTTGTTGTTGTTGTTGTTGTTGTTGTTGTTGTTGTTGTTGTTGTTGTTGTTGTTGTTGTTGTTGTTGTTGTTGTTGTTGTTGTTGTTGTTGTTGTTGTTGTTGTTGTTGTTGTTGTTGTTGTTGTTGTTGTTGTTGTTGTTATTGTTGTTGTTGTTGTTGTTGTTGTTATTGTTGTTGTTGTTGTTGTTGTTGTTGTTGTTGTTGTTGTTGTTGTTGTTGTTGTTGTTGTTGTTGTTGTTGTTGTTGTTGTTGTTGTTGTTGTTGTTGTTGTTGTTGTTGTTGTTGTTGTTGTTGTTGTTGTTGTTGTTGTTGTTGTTGTTGTTGTTGTTGTTGTTGTTGTTGTTGTTGTTGTTGTTGTTGTTGTTGTTGTTGTTGTTGTTGTTGTTGTTGTTGTTGTTGTTGTTGTTGTTGTTGTTGTTGTTGTTGTTGTTGTTGTTGTTGTTGTTGTTGTTGTTGTTGTTGTTGTTGTTGTTGTTGTTGTTGTTGTTGTTGTTGTTGTTGTTGTTGTTGTTGTTGTTGTTGTTGTTGTTGTTGTTGTTGTTGTTGTTGTTGTTGTTGTTGTTGTTGTTGTTGTTGTTGTTGTTGTTGTTGTTGTTGTTGTTGTTGTTGTTGTTGTTGTTGTTGTTGTTGTTGTTGTTGTTGTTGTTGAAGTATGCGGTCAGATCTTTTTAATGTTTCCCATTTAACAGAATTGTAGTAGAGGTATTTAATTTTCCTCAAACTATGAATTCTGCTCTCGGGAGTGAGCTGCACTAAGAAGAATGGTAATTTCCGGTTACCACCCATTGCCACAGACTACGAAAATGGCTTGACACCCACGATCTTGAGGACATCGCTTTCCAACTTTTTGAGCTCTTGTTCGAGCTAATCCGTCTCTATTGACGGATCAATTCCCTTTGTTCTTGTTGTTGTCAAATGGTGAGACGCAGTTATTTTGAGCTGCAGCGTGTAGAAATCAAGGCAAAATCCACAACTTTAAATACGGCGCCAATGGCTATCTAAGCCGGCTATTAAATTTTAATTTTATGGCAGTACTGCGACGTGGAATTCTTTTTATTTTAATAATTATAAAAACTTTGTTGGGCAAATGAAACAAAACACTACGTTTATTTAATAAGAAACTGTTTTATTAAAGTTTTAGCTGATTTTAAAATTGCATTTTTGCTGATTCTAAAAGTGATAATGAAAATATATCTGCAACTGCGCATCATTTGTTTCAACGTTCAGGTGTTTCAGGCCGTCAGAAAGTTTGCAAAAGTCGCACCGGAAAAAAATGGTAGCTTGAAGGTGGCGAGTTAATTAAGTGACTACTACACACATACCGAGAATGGAAAGTCGTTCGGTTTCAGCGATGCAAGTGCCATTCATGGATAATGGCAGCGAATTAGAGGTTCGCTTTAATGACAGCAGTTGTTGGTTTTACCCCATTTAAGTAGTTGACAGCCTACTCGGAATTAATTGAGCTTAACATACATACGTTGCCGTTCCAGTTCAACGCCCGAATATGAAGGGCCAGTAAACGAATATGTAAAGCTGAGCTGCTGTCATCGGCGAAGGAATGAATAGGATTAGAAGTAACAGAGAGTAGATTATTTATAAACATGAGAAAGAGAGTCGGAGACAGAACGGGACCTTGGGCAATACCGCCATTTATTTTTTAAGTTGTAGACTTAAAACCGGCGAAGGAATGAATAGGATTAGAAATAAAAGATTAGATCAAAGTAAAGGAATGCTTCTGGGGGGACAAAACCGCTAAGACGTACCCTCTCATGGTACATATAATTGGGGTAATAAGCCCCGAAGATCAGGTTATTAATCGCGGTCATTGCCCTCGAAATGCCGAGTGCTTACACTGGACGCTTCTCCACCAACTCTGCTGGAATAGGTGCCCCTTCCGATGGATGCAACCTGTACCCCCGTGCAAGTTTGCAAATGGGGGAACTTCTCGTAGGTGAAGGAAAAACCTTCGAAATTTTTTTTTGTGTGAGTCGATAAAAAAAAGGAAGAAACTTAGTCACTATCCTCTTTGTTCACCAAGTCAAACCAATCCTTACCTCACGCTAAGGAAAAACCGCTCTTAGTTTGTCGATTTAGATAATAGAGAAATATGTTAAATTTCACTGTTTCACGGTATCTAATTTAATCCACTTTCACTTAATTAAAGGGATTAATTTCCTCCACGTGTCACTTTAGCATTCTTTATATCACACCCATTCAACTGGAGATCTTGGGATGGAATGATTTCTCTTACGATAATTATTCCTCTTTTGCTTTGTTCTCCTTGACCTCTAAGAATGCAAAAGGATATAACGTTAAAAAGCAATAAAAACAAAAACCCCTTTGGGGATCTGAACTTCAGATCTCACGAGTCAGAGTTCCTTAACTCAACACCCAAACTACGCCACCATCTTGCATAACGTTGCCCATTTTGTCTTCATGTGAGGTGAAAACTTACTATCCTCACCCCATTCGTAACGAACCATAACAAGACCTCCTCCAGTATCTCAAGCTATTTGTTGGAAAGAGTTGGTGACGATTATAATATCGACTTAATACACAAATACGTGTGGCTCGAGATCGGCACCAAGAACGCTGTCGATGAATCTCTGAAACGTCGCCAGTGCGTTATATAAGCCGAAAGCCATTTGCTTGAACTGGAACAGGTCTCTTTTCGTTACCGTGAAGGCTGCGAGCGGTCGCGATTCTTCCTCTATTAGAATCAGCCAATAGGCAGACTTAACATCCAAAGAAGTCAAATATTTCGCATCTCGAAGTTTGTCTAGGGTCATTGAAATATAGGGTAGGGGATAAGCATCACTAGGTGTAACTTTATTAGGTTTCCTATAGTCGACAGAAAACGGAAAATAACCGTCTTTTTTCCTAATGAGATGCCCACGGACTGTTTGATTTCTCAATAACTCCCGCGTCTAGAATCTCTTTTAGTTCTTTATCAATATGGACCTGCATCGCAGGCGAAATAGGGTAATATCTTTGTTTAATCAATTCGGCCGACGTCCTAATCTTGTGCGCAACCAATTGGGTATAACCTAAGCCCTGTTCTTCCATCAATTGCAATTGCTTTACTTCGGTATCGTCCAACTCGAACTTCTCCCTATGAGACAATGACGATGACGGAGATCGAGACAACCACCTGTTGACAAGAAAAATTCCACACGACAGATCTTAAATGCGGGACGATTCCCGACAGAGCCCAAAAATCTGCTCTTAAGATCATGACATGGGGTAGAGCTGGTATGACCAAACACTCTAAGAAAACCGACTTATTTTGTACCATAATTGAAAGCCCTACCACGCCCAGGTCTTCTATTCCTGCCCCGTCTGCTAAAGCTACTGGACTAATCCTACTCTTCAACAAAACTTACCCTAAAGTTGTTGTTGTTGACGATGACGGAGATCGAGACAACCACCTGTTGACAAGAAAAATTCCACACGACAGATCTTAAATGCGGGACGATTCCCGACAGGGCCCAAAAATCTGCTCTTAAGATCATGACATGGGGTAGAGCTGGTATGACCAAACACTCTAAGAAAACCGACTTATTTTGTACCATAATTGAAAGCCCTACCACGCCCAGGTCTTCTATTCCTGCCCCGTCTGCTAAAGCTACTGGACTAATCCTACTCTTCAACAAAACTTACCCTAAAGTTGTTGTTGTTGTTGTTGTTGTTGTTGTTGTTGTTGTTGTTGTTGTTGTTGTTGTTGTTGTTGTTGTTGTTGTTGTTGTTGTTGTTGTTGTTGTTGTTGTTGTTGTTGTTGTTGTTGTTGTTGTTGTTGTTGTTGTTGTTGTTGTTGTTGTTGTTGTTGTTGTTGTTGTTGTTGTTGTTGTTGTTGTTGTTGTTGTTGTTGTTGTTGTTGTTGTTGTTGTTGTTGTTGTTGTTGTTGTTGTTGTTGTTGTTGTTGTTGTTGTTGTTGTTGTTGTTGTTGTTGTTGTTGTTGTTGTTGTTGTTGTTGTTGTTGTTGTTGTTGTTGTTGTTGTTGTTGTTGTTGTTGTTGTTGTTGTTGTTGTTGTTGTTGTTGTTGTTGTTGTTGTTGTTGTTGTTGTTGTTGTTGTTGTTGTTGTTGTTGTTGTTGTTGTTGTTGTTGTTGTTGTTGTTGTTGTTGTTGTTGTTGTTGTTGTTGTTGTTGTTGTTGTTGTTGTTGTTGTTGTTGTTGTTGTTGTTGTTGTTGTTGTTGTTGTTGTTGTTGTTGTTGTTGTTGTTGTTGTTGTTGTTGTTGTTGTTGTTGTTGTTGTTGTTGTTGTTGTTGTTGTTGTTGTTGTTGTTGTTGTTGTCTGCTCTTAAGATCATGACATGGGGTAGAGCTGGTATGACCAAACACTCTAAGAAAACCGACTTATTTTGTACCATAATTGAAAGCCCTACCACGCCCAGGTCTTCTATTCCTGCCCCGTCTGCTAATAAAGCTACTGGACTAATCCTACTCTTCAACAAAACTTACCCTAAAGTTGTTGTTGTTGTTGTTGTTGTTGTTGTTGTTGTTGTTGTTGTTGTTGTTGTTGTTGTTGTTGTTGTTGTTGTTGTTGTTGTTGTTGTTGTTGTTGTTGTTGTTGTTGTTGTTGTTGTTGTTGTTGTTGTTGTTGTTGTTGTTGTTGTTGTTGTTGTTGTTGTTGTTGTTGTTGTTGTTGTTGTTGTTGTTGTTGTTGTTGTTGTTGTTGTTGTTGTTGTTGTTGTTGTTGTTGTTGTTGTTGTTGTTGTTGTTGTTGTTGTTGTTGTTGTTGTTGTTGTTGTTGTTGTTGTTGTTGTTGTTGTTGTTGTTGTTGTTGTTGTTGTTGTTGTTGTTGTTGTTGTTGTTGTTGTTGTTGTTGTTGTTGTTGTTGTTGTTGTTGTTGTTGTTGTTGTTGTTGTTGTTGTCTGCTCTTAAGATCATGACATGGGGTAGAGCTGGTATGACCAAACACTCTAAGAAAACCGACTTATTTTGTACCATAATTGGCCCTACCACGCCCAGGTCTTCTATTCCTGCCCCGTCTGCTAAAGCTACTGGACTAATCCTACTCTTCAACAAAACTTACCCTAAAGTTATTGTTGTTGTTGTTGTTGTTGTTGTTGTTGTTGTTGTTGTTGTTGTTGTTGTTGTTGTTGTTGTTGTTGTTGTTGTTGTTGTTGTTGTTGTTGTTGTTGTTGTTGTTGTTGTTGTTGTTGTTGTTGTTGTTGTTGTTGTTGTTGTTGTTGTTGTTGTTGTTGTTGTTGTTGTTGTTGTTGTTGTTGTTGTTGTTGTTGTTGTTGTTGTTGTTGTTGTTGTTGTTGTTGTTGTTGTTGTTGTTGTTGTTGTTGTTGTTGTTGTTGTTGTTGTTGTTGTTGTTGTTGTTGTTGTTGTTGTTGTTGTTGTTGTTGTTGTTGTTGTTGTTGTTGTTGTTGTTGTTGTTGTTGTTGTTGTTGTTGTTGTTGTCTGCTCTTAAGATCATGACATGGGGTAGAGCTGGTATGACCAAACACTCTAAGAAAACCGACTTATTTTGTACCATAATTGGCCCTACCACGCCCAGGTCTTCTATTCCTGCCCCGTCTGCTAAAGCTACTGGACTAATCCTACTCTTCAACAAAACTTACCCTAAAGTTGTTGTTGTTGTTGTTGTTGTTGTTGTTGTTGTTGTTGTTGTTGTTGTTGTTGTTGTTGTTGTTGTTGTTGTTGTTGTTGTTGTTGTTGTTGTTGTTGTTGTTGTTGTTGTTGTTGTTGTTGTTGTTGTTGTTGTTGTTGTTGTTGTTGTTGTTGTTGTTGTTGTTGTTGTTGTTGTTGTTGTTGTTGTTGTTGTTGTTGTTGTTGTTGTTGTTGTTGTTGTTGTTGTTGTTGTTGTTGTTGTTGTTGTTGTTGTTGTTGTTGTTGTTGTTGTTGTTGTTGTTGTTGTTGTTGTTGTTGTTGTTGTTGTTGTTGTTGTTGTTGTTGTTGTTGTTGTTGTTGTTGTTGTTGTTGTTGTTGTTGTTGTTGTTGTTGTTGTTGTTGTTGTTGTTGTTGTTGTTGTTGTTGTTGTTGTTGTTGTTGTTGTTGTTGTTGTTGTTGTTGTTGTTGTTGTTGTTGTTGTTGTTGTCTGCTCTTAAGATCATGACATGGGGTAGAGCTGGTATGACCAAACACTCTAAGAAAACCGACTTATTTTGTACCATAATTGGCCCTACCACGCCCAGGTCTTCTATTCCTGCCCCGTCTGCTAAAGCTACTGGACTAATCCTACTCTTCAACAAAACTTACCCTAAAGTTGTTGTTGTTGTTGTTGTTGTTGTTGTTGTTGTTGTTGTTGTTGTTGTTGTTGTTGTTGTTGTTGTTGTTGTTGTTGTCTGCTCTTAAGATCATGACATGGGGTAGAGCTGGTATGACCAAACACTCTAAGAAAACCGACTTATTTTGTACCATAATTGGCCCTACCACGCCCAGGTCTTCTATTCCTGCCCCGTCTGCTAAAGCTACTGGACTAATCCTACTCTTCAACAAAACTTACCCTAAAGTTGTTGTTGTTGTTGTTGTTGTTGTTGTTGTTGTTGTTGTTGTTGTTGTTGTTGTTGTTGTTGTTGTTGTTGTTGTTGTTGTTGTTGTTGTTGTTGTTGTTGTTGTTGTTGTTGTTGTTGTTGTTGTTGTTGTTGTTGTTGTTGTTGTTGTTGTTGTTGTTGTTGTTGTTGTTGTTGTTGTTGTTGTTGTTGTTGTTGTTGTTGTTGTTGTTGTTGTTGTTGTTGTTGTTGTTGTTGTTGTTGTTGTTGTTGTTGTTGTTGTTGTTGTTGTTGTTGTTGTTGTTGTTGTTGTTGTTGTTGTTGTTGTTGTTGTTGTTGTTGTTGTTGTTGTTGTTGTTGTTGTTGTTGTTGTTGTTGTTGTTGTTGTTGTTGTTGTTGTTGTTGTTGTTGTCTGCTCTTAAGATCATGACATGGGGTAGAGCTGGTATGACCAAACACTCTAAGAAAACCGACTTATTTTGTACCATAATTGGCCCTACCACGCCCAGGTCTTCTATTCCTGCCCCGTCTGCTAAAGCTACTGGACTAATCCTACTCTTCAACAAAACTTACCCTAAAGTTGTTGTTGTTGTTGTTGTTGTTGTTGTTGTTGTTGTTGTTGTTGTTGTTGTTGTTGTTGTTGTTGTTGTTGTTGTTGTTGTTGTTGTTGTTGTTGTTGTTGTTGTTGTTGTTGTTGTTGTTGTTGTTGTTGTTGTTGTTGTTGTTGTTGTTGTTGTTGTTGTTGTCTGCTCTTAAGATCATGACATGGGGTAGAGCTGGTATGACCAAACACTCTAAGAAAACCGACTTATTTTGTACCATAATTGGCCCTACCACGCCCAGGTCTTCTATTCCTGCCCCGTCTGCTAAAGCTACTGGACTAATCCTACTCTTCAACAAAACTTACCCTAAAGTTGTTGTTGTTGTTGTTGTTGTTGTTGTTGTTGTTGTTGTTGTTGTTGTTGTTGTTGTTGTTGTTGTTGTTGTTGTTGTTGTTGTTGTTGTTGTTGTTGTTGTTGTTGTTGTTGTTGTTGTTGTTGTTGTTGTTGTTGTTGTTGTTGTTGTTGTTGTTGTTGTTGTTGTTGTTGTTGTTGTTGTTGTTGTTGTTGTTGTTGTTGTTGTTGTTGTTGTTGTTGTTGTTGTTGTTGTTGTTGTTGTTGTTGTTGTTGTTGTTGTTGTTGTTGTTGTTGTTGTTGTTGTTGTTGTTGTTGTTGTTGTTGTTGTTGTTGTTGTTGTTGTTGTTGTTGTTGTTGTTGTTGTTGTTGTTGTTGTTGTTGTTGTTGTTGTTGTTGTTGTTGTTGTTGTTGTTGTTGTTGTTGTTGTTGTTGTTGTTGTTGTTGTTGTCTGCTCTTAAGATCATGACATGGGGTAGAGCTGGTATGACCAAACACTCTAAGAAAACCGACTTATTTTGTACCATAATTGAAAGCCCTACCACGCCCAGGTCTTCTATTCCTGCCCCGTCTGCTAAAGCTACTGGACTAATCCTACTCTTCAACAAAACTTACCCTAAAGTTGTTGTTGTTGTTGTTGTTGTTGTTGTTGTTGTTGTTGTTGTTGTTGTTGTTGTTGTTGTTGTTGTTGTTGTTGTTGTTGTTGTTGTTGTTGTTGTTGTCTGCTCTTAAGATCATGACATGGGGTAGAGCTGGTATGACCAAACACTCTAAGAAAACCGACTTATTTTGTACCATAATTGGCCCTACCACGCCCAGGTCTTCTATTCCTGCCCCGTCTGCTAAAGCTACTGGACTAATCCTACTCTTCAACAAAACTTACCCTAAAGTTGTTGTTGTTGTTGTTGTTGTTGTTGTTGTTGTTGCTGTTGTTGTTGCTGTTGTTGTTGTTGTTGTTGTTGTTGTTGTTGTTGTTGTTGTTGTTGTTGTTGTTGTTGTTGTTGTTGTTGTTGTTGTTGTTGTTGTTGTTGTTGTTGTTGTTGTTGTTGTTGTTGTTGTTGTTGTTGTTGTTGTTGTTGTTGTTGTTGTTGTTGTTGTTGTTGTTGTTGTTGTTGTTGTTGTTGTTGTTGTTGTTGTTGTTGTTGTTGTTGTTGTTGTTGTTGTTGTTGTTGTTGTTGTTGTTGTTGTTGTTGTTGTTGTTGTTGTTGTTGTTGTTGTTGTTGTTGTTGTTGTTGTTGTTGTTGTTGTTGTTGTTGTTGTTGTTGTTGTTGTTGTTGTTGTTGTTGTTGTCTGCTCTTAAGATCATGACATGGGGTAGAGCTGGTATGACCAAACACTCTAAGAAAACCGACTTATTTTGTACCATAATTGGCCCTACCACGCCCAGGTCTTCTATTCCTGCCCCGTCTGCTAAAGCTACTGGACTAATCCTACTCTTCAACAAAACTTACCCTAAAGTTGTTGTTGTTGTTGTTGTTGTTGTTGTTGTTGTTGTTGTTGTTGTTGTTGTTGTTGTTGTTGTTGTTGTTGTTGTTGTTGTTGTTGTTGTTGTTGTTGTTGTTGTTGTTGTTGTTGTTGTTGTTGTTGTTGTTGTTGTTGTTGTTGTTGTTGTTGTTGTTGTTGTTGTTGTTGTTGTTGTTGTTGTTGTTGTTGTTGTTGTTGTTGTTGTTGTTGTTGTTGTTGTTGTTGTTGTTGTTGTTGTTGTTGTTGTTGTTGTTGTTGTTGTTGTTGTTGTTGTTGTTGTTGTTGTTGTTGTTGTTGTTGTTGTTGTTGTTGTTGTTGTTGTTGTTGTTGTCTGCTCTTAAGATCATGACATGGGGTAGAGCTGGTATGACCAAACACTCTAAGAAAACCGACTTATTTTGTACCATAATTGAAAGCCCTACCACGCCCAGGTCTGCTATTCCTGCCCCGTCTGCTAAAGCTACTGGACTAATCCTACTCTTCAACAAAACTTACCCTAAAGTTGTTGTTGTTGTTGTTGTTGTTGTTGTTGTTGTTGTTGTTGTTGTTGTTGTTGTTGTTGTTGTTGTTGTTGTTGTTGTTGTTGTTGTTGTTGTTGTTGTTGTTGTTGTTGTTGTTGTTGTTGTTGTTGTTGTTGTTGTTGTTGTTGTTGTTGTTGTTGTTGTTGTTGTTGTTGTTGTTGTTGTTGTTGTTGTTGTTGTTGTTGTTGTTGTTGTTGTTGTTGTTGTTGTTGTTGTTGTTGTTGTTGTTGTTGTTGTTGTTGTTGTTGTTGTTGTTGTTGTTGTTGTTGTTGTTGTTGTTGTTGTTGTTGTTGTTGTTGTTGTTGTTGTTGTTGTTGTTGTTGTCTGCTCTTAAGATCATGACATGGGGTAGAGCTGGTATGACCAAACACTCTAAGAAAACCGACTTATTTTGTACCATAATTGGCCCTACCACGCCCAGGTCTTCTATTCCTGCCCCGTCTGCTAAAGCTACTGGACTAATCCTACTCTTCAACAAAACTTACCCTAAAGTTGTTGTTGTTGTTGTTGTTGTTGTTGTTGTTGTTGTTGTTGTTGTTGTTGTTGTTGTTGTTGTTGTTGTTGTTGTTGTTGTTGTTGTTGTTGTTGTTGTTGTTGTTGTTGTTGTTGTTGTTGTTGTTGTTGTTGTTGTTGTTGTTGTTGTTGTTGTTGTTGTTGTTGTTGTTGTTGTTGTTGTTGTTGTTGTTGTCTGCTCTTAAGATCATGACATGGGGTAGAGCTGGTATGTTGTTGTTGTTGTTGTTGTTGTTGTTGTTGTTGTTGTTGTTGTTGTTGTTGTTGTTGTTGTTGTCTGCTCTTAAGATCATGACATGGGGTAGAGCTGGTATGACCAAACACTCTAAGAAAACCGACTTATTTTGTACCATAATTGGCCCTACCACGCCCAGGTCTTCTATTCCTGCCCCGTCTGCTAAAGCTACTGGACTAATCCTACTCTTCAACAAAACTTACCCTAAAGTTGTTGTTGTTGTTGTTGTTGTTGTTGTTGTTGTTGTTGTTGTTGTTGTTGTTGTTGTTGTTGTTGTTGTTGTTGTTGTTGTTGTTGTTGTTGTTGTTGTTGTTGTTGTTGTTGTTGTTGTTGTTGTTGTTGTTGTTGTTGTTGTTGTTGTTGTTGTTGTTGTCTGCTCTTAAGATCATGACATGGGGTAGAGCTGGTATGACCAAACACTCTAAGAAAACCGACTTATTTTGTACCATAATTGGCCCTACCACGCCCAAGTCTTCTATTCCTGCCCCGTCTGCTAAAGCTACTGGACTAATCCTACTCTTCAACAAAACTTACCCTAAAGTTGTTGTTGTTGTTGTTGTTGTTGTTGTTGTTGTTGTTGTTGTTGTTGTTGTTGTTGTTGTTGTTGTTGTTGTTGTTGTTGTTGTTGTTGTTGTTGTTGTTGTTGTTGTTGTTGTTGTTGTTGTTGTTGTTGTTGTTGTTGTTGTTGTTGTTGTTGTTGTTGTTGTTGTTGTTGTTGTTGTTGTTGTTGTTGTTGTTGTTGTTGTTGTTGTTGTTGTTGTTGTTGTTGTTGTTGTTGTTGTTGTTGTTGTTGTTGTTGTTGTTGTTGTTGTTGTTGTTGTTGTTGTTGTTGTTGTTGTTGTTGTTGTTGTTGTTGTTGTTGTTGTTGTTGTTGTTGTTGTTGTTGTTGTTGTTGTTGTTGTTGTTGTTGTTGTTGTTGTTGTTGTTGTTGTTGTTGTTGTTGTTGTTGTTGTTGTTGTTGTTGTTGTTGTTGTTGTTGTTGTTGTTGTTGTTGTTGTTGTTGTTGTTGTTGTCTGCTCTTAAGATCATGACATGGGGTAGAGCTGGTATGACCAAACACTCTAAGAAAACCGACTTATTTTGTACCATAATTGAAAGCCCTACCACGCCCAGGTCTTCTATTCCTGCCCCGTCTGCTAAAGCTACTGGACTAATCCTACTCTTCAACAAAACTTACCCTAAAGTTGTTGTTGTTGTTGTTGTTGTTGTTGTTGTTGTTGTTGTTGTTGTTGTTGTTGTTGTTGTTGTTGTTGTTGTTGTTGTTGTTGTTGTTGTTGTTGTTGTTGTTGTTGTTGTTGTTGTTGTTGTTGTTGTTGTTGTTGTTGTTGTTGTTGTTGTTGTTGTTGTTGTTGTTGTTGTTGTTGTTGTCTGCTCTTAAGATCATGACATGGGGTAGAGCTGGTATGACCAAACACTCTAAGAAAACCGACTTATTTTGTACCATAATTGGCCCTACCACGCCCAGGTCTTCTATTCCTGCCCCGTCTGCTAAAGCTACTGGACTAATCCTACTCTTCAACAAAACTTACCCTAAAGTTGTTGTTGTTGTTGTTGTTGTTGTTGTTGTTGTTGTTGTTGTTGTTGTTGTTGTTGTCTGCTCTTAAGATCATGACATGGGGTAGAGCTGGTATGACCAAACACTCTAAGAAAACCGACTTATTTTGTACCATAATTGAAAGCCCTACCACGCCCAGGTCTTCTATTCCTGCCCCGTCTGCTAAAGCTACTGGACTAATCCTACTCTTCAACAAAACTTACCCTAAAGTTGTTGTTGTTGTTGTTGTTGTTGTTGTTGTTGTTGTTGTTGTTGTTGTTGTTGTTGTTGTTGTTGTTGTTGTTGTTGTTGTTGTTGTTGTTGTTGTTGTTGTTGTTGTTGTTGTTGTTGTTGTTGTTGTTGTTGTTGTTGTTGTTGTTGTTGTTGTTGTTGTTGTTGTTGTTGTTGTTGTTGTTGTTGTTGTTGTTGTTGTTGTTGTTGTTGTTGTTGTTGTTGTTGTTGTTGTTGTTGTTGTTGTTGTTGTTGTTGTTGTTGTTGTTGTTGTTGTTGTTGTTGTTGTTGTTGTTGTTGTTGTTGTTGTTGTTGTTGTTGTTGTTGTTGTTGTTGTTGTTGTTGTTGTTGTTGTTGTTGTTGTTGTTGTTGTTGTTGTTGTTGTTGTTGTTGTTGTTGTTGTTGTTGTTGTTGTTGTTGTTGTTGTTGTTGTTGTTGTTGTTGTTGTTGTTGTTGTTGTTGTTGTTGTTGTTGTTGTTGTTGTTGTTGTTGTTGTTGTTGTTGTTGTTGTTGTTGTTGTTGTTGTTGTTGTTGTTGTTGTTGTCTGCTCTTAAGATCATGACATGGGGTAGAGCTGGTATGACCAAACACTCTAAGAAAACCGACTTATTTTGTACCATAATTGGCCCTACCACGCCCAGGTCTTCTATTCCTGCCCCGTCTGCTAAAGCTACTGGACTAATCCTACTCTTCAACAAAACTTACCCTAAAGTTGTTGTTGTTGTTGTTGTCGTTGTTGTTGTTGTTGTTGTTGTTGTTGTTGTTGTTGTTGTTGTTGTTGTTGTTGTTGTTGTTGTTGTTGTTGTTGTTGTTGTTGTTGTTGTTGTTGTTGTTGTTGTTGTTGTTGTTGTTGTTGTTGTTGTTGTTGTTGTTGTTGTTGTTGTTGTTGTTGTTGTTGTTGTTGTTGTTGTTGTTGTTGTTGTTGTTGTTGTTGTTGTTGTTGTTGTTGTTGTCTGCTCTTAAGATCATGACATGGGGTAGAGCTGGTATGACCAAACACTCTAAGAAAACCGACTTATTTTGTACCATAATTGGCCCTACCACGCCCAGGTCTTCTATTCCTGCCCCGTCTGCTAAAGCTACTGGACTAATCCTACTCTTCAACAAAACTTACCCTAAAGTTGTTGTTGTTGTTGTTGTTGTTGTTGTTGTTGTTGTTGTTGTTGTTGTTGTTGTTGTTGTTGTTGTTGTTGTTGTTGTTGTTGTTGTTGTTGTTGTTGTTGT
>OY754962.1:11803059-11810559 GCA_963576555.1 Ferdinandea cuprea
TGTTGTTGTTGTTGTTGTTGTTGTTGTTGTTGTTGTTGTTGTTGTTGTTGTTGTTGTTGTTGTTGTTGTTGTTGTTGTTGTTGTTGTTGTTGTTGTTGTTGTTGTTGTTGTTGTTGTTGTCTGCTCTTAAGATCATGACATGGGGTAGAGCTGGTATGACCAAACACTCTAAGAAAACCGACTTATTTTGTACCATAATTGGCCCTACCACGCCCAGGTCTTCTATTCCTGCCCCGTCTGCTAAAGCTACTGGACTAATCCTACTCTTCAACAAAACTTACCCTAAACTTGTTGTTGTTGCTGTTGTTGTTGTTGTTGTTGTTGTTGTTGTTGTTGTTGTTGTTGTTGTTGTTGTTGTTGTTGTTGTTGTTGTTGTTGTTGTTGTTGTTGTTGTTGTTGTTGTTGTTGTTGTTGTTGTTGTTGTTGTTGTTGTTGTTGTTGTTGTTGTTGTTGTTGTTGTTGTTGTTGTTGTTGTTGTTGTTGTTGTTGTTGTTGTTGTTGTTGTTGTTGTTGTTGTTGTTGTTGTTGTTGTTGTTGTTGTTGTTGTTGTTGTTGTTGTTGTTGTTGTTGTTGTTGTTGTTGTTGTTGTTGTTGTTGTTGTTGTTGTTGTTGTTGTTGTTGTTGTTGTTGTTGTTGTTGTTGTTGTTGTTGTTGTTGTTGTTGTTGTTGTTGTTGTTGTTGTTGTTGTTGTTGTTGTTGTTGTTGTTGTTGTTGTTGTTGTTGTTGTTGTCTGCTCTTAAGATCATGACATGGGGTAGAGCTGGTATGACCAAACACTCTAAGAAAACCGACTTATTTTGTACCATAATTGGCCCTACCACGCCCAGGTCTTCTATTCCTGCCCCGTCTGCTAAAGCTACTGGACTAATCCTACTCTTCAACAAAACTTACCCTAAAGTTGTTGTTGTTGTTGTTGTTGTTGTTGTTGTTGTTGTTGTTGTTGTTGTTGTTGTTGTTGTTGTTGTTGTTGTTGTTGTTGTTGTTGTTGTTGTTGTTGTTGTTGTTGTTGTTGTTGTTGTTGTTGTTGTTGTTGTTGTTGTTGTTGTTGTTGTTGTTGTTGTTGTTGTCTGCTCTTAAGATCATGACATGGGGTAGAGCTGGTATGACCAAACACTCTAAGAAAACCGACTTATTTTGTACCATAATTGGCCCTACCACGCCCAGGTCTTCTATTCCTGCCCCGTCTGCTAAAGCTACTGGACTAATCCTACTCTTCAACAAAACTTACCCTAAAGTTGTTGTTGTTGTTGTTGTTGTTGTTGTTGTTGTTGTTGTTGTTGTTGTTGTTGTTGTTGTTGTTGTTGTTGTTGTTGTTGTTGTTGTTGTTGTTGTTGTTGTTGTTGTTGTTGTTGTTGTTGTTGTTGTTGTTGTTGTTGTTGTTGTTGTTGTTGTTGTTGTTGTTGTTGTTGTTGTTGTTGTTGTTGTTGTTGTTGTTGTTGTTGTTGTTGTTGTTGTTGTTGTTGTTGTTGTTGTTGTTGTTGTTGTTGTTGTTGTTGTTGTTGTCTGCTCTTAAGATCATGACATGGGGTAGAGCTGGTATTACCAAACACTCTAAGAAAACCGACTTATTTTGTACCATAATTGGCCCTACCACGCCCAGGTCTTCTATTCCTGCCCCGTCTGCTAAAGCTACTGGACTAATCCTACTCTTCAACAAAACTTACCCTAAAGTTGTTGTTGTTGTTGTTGTTGTTGTTGTTGTTGTTGTTGTTGTTGTTGTTGTTGTTGTTGTTGTTGTTGTTGTTGTTGTTGTTGTTGTTGTTGTTGTTGTTGTTGTTGTTGTTGTTGTTGTTGTTGTTGTTGTTGTTGTTGTTGTTGTTGTTGTTGTTGTTGTTGTTGTTGTTGTTGTTGTTGTTGTTGTTGTTGTTGTTGTTGTCTGCTCTTAAGATCATGACATGGGGTAGAGCTGGTATGACCAAACACTCTAAGAAAACCGACTTATTTTGTACCATAATTGGCCCTACCACGCCCAGGTCTTCTATTCCTGCCCCGTCTGCTAAAGCTACTGGACTAATCCTACTCTTCAACAAAACTTACCCTAAAGTTGTTGTTGTTGTTGTTGTTGTTGTTGTTGTTGTTGTTGTTGTTGTTGCTGTTGTTGTTGCTGTTGTTGTTGTTGTTGTTGTTGTTGTTGTTGTTGTTGTTGTTGTTGTTGTTGTTGTTGTTGTTGTTGTTGTTGTTGTTGTTGTTGTTGTTGTTGTTGTTGTTGTTGTTGTTGTTGTTGTTGTTGTTGTTGTTGTTGTTGTTGTTGTTGTTGTTGTTGTTGTTGTTGTTGTTGTTGTTGTTGTTGTTGTTGTTGTTGTTGTTGTTGTTGTTGTTGTTGTTGTTGTTGTTGTTGTTGTTGTTGTTGTTGTTGTTGTTGTTGTTGTTGTTGTTGTTGTTGTTGTTGTTGTTGTTGTTGTTGTTGTTGTTGTTGTTGTTGTTGTTGTTGTTGTTGTTGTTGTTGTTGTTGTTGTTGTTGTTGTTGTTGTTGTTGTTGTTGTTGTTGTTGTTGTTGTTGTTGTTGTCTGCTCTTAAGATCATGACATGGGGTAGAGCTGGTATGACCAAACACTCTAAGAAAACCGACTTATTTTGTACCATAATTGGCCCTACCACGCCCAGGTCTTCTATTCCTGCCCCGTCTGCTAAAGCTACTGGACTAATCCCTGCCCCGTCTGCTAAAGCTACTGGACTAATCCTACTCTTCAACAAAACTTACCCTAAAGTTGTTGTTGTTGTTGTTGTTGTTGTTGTTGTTGTTGTTGTTGTTGTTGTTGTTGTTGTTGTTGTTGTTGTTGTTGTTGTTGTTGTTGTTGTTGTTGTTGTTGTTGTTGTTGTTGTTGTTGTTGTTGTTGTTGTTGTTGTTGTTGTTGTCTGCTCTTAAGATCATGACATGGGGTAGAGCTGGTATGACCAAACACTCTAAGAAAACCGACTTATTTTGTACCATAATTGGCCCTACCACGCCCAGGTCTTCTATTCCTGCCCCGTCTGCTAAAGCTACTGGACTAATCCTACTCTTCAACAAAACTTACCCTAAAGTTGTTGTTGTTGTTGTTGCTGTTGTTGTTGTTGTTGTTGTTGTTGTTGTTGTTGTTGTTGTTGTTGTTGTTGTTGTTGTTGTTGTTGTTGTTGTTGTTGTTGTTGTTGTTGTTGTTGTTGTTGTTGTTGTTGTTGTTGTTGTTGTTGTTGTTGTTGTTGTTGTTGTTGTTGTTGTTGTTGTTGTTGTTGTTGTTGTTGTTGTTGTTGTTGTTGTTGTTGTTGTTGTTGTTGTTGTTGTTGTTGTTGTTGTTGTTGTTGTTGTTGTTGTTGTTGTTGTTGTTGTTGTTGTTGTTGTTGTTGTTGTTGTTGTTGTTGTTGTTGTTGTTGTTGTTGTTGTTGTTGTTGTTGTTGTTGTTGTTGTTGTTGTTGTTGTTGTTGTTGTTGTTGTTGTTGTTGTTGTTGTTGTTGTTGTTGTTGTTGTTGTTGTTGTTGTTGTTGTTGTTGTTGTTGTTGTTGTTGTTGTTGTTGTTGTTGTTGTTGTTGTTGTTGTTGTTGTTGTTGTTGTTGTTGTTGTTGTTGTTGTTGTTGTTGTTGTTGTTGTTGTTGTTGTTGTTGTTGTTGTTGTCTGCTCTTAAGATCATGACATGGGGTAGAGCTGGTATGACCAAACACTCTAAGAAAACCGACTTATTTTGTACCATAATTGGCCCTACCACGCCCAGGTCTTCTATTCCTGCCCCGTCTGCTAAAGCTACTGGACTAATCCTACTCTTCAACAAAACTTACCCTAAAGTTGTTGTTGTTGTTGTTGTTGTTGTTGTTGTTGTTGTTGTTGTTGTTGTTGTTGTTGTTGTTGTTGTTGTTGTTGTTGTTGTTGTTGTTGTTGTTGTTGTTGTTGTTGTTGTTGTTGTCTGCTCTTAAGATCATGACATGGGGTAGAGCTGGTATGACCAAACACTCTAAGAAAACCGACTTATTTTGTACCATAATTGGCCCTACCACGCCCAGGTCTTCTATTCCTGCCCCGTCTGCTAAAGCTACTGGACTAATCCTACTCTTCAACAAAACTTACCCTAAAGTTGTTGTTGTTGTTGTTGTTGTTGTTGTTGTTGTTGTTGTTGTTGTTGTTGTTGTTGTTGTTGTTGTTGTTGTTGTTGTTGTTGTTGTTGTTGTTGTTGTTGTTGTTGTTGTTGTTGTTGTTGTTGTTGTTGTTGTTGTTGTTGTTGTTGTTGTTGTTGTTGTTGTTGTTGTTGTTGTTGTTGTTGTTGTTGTTGTTGTTGTTGTTGTTGTTGTTGTTGTTGTTGTTGTTGTTGTTGTTGTTGTTGTTGTTGTTGTTGTTGTTGTTGTTGTTGTTGTTGTTGTTGTTGTTGTTGTTGTTGTTGTTGTTGTTGTTGTTGTTGTTGTTGTCTGCTCTTAAGATCATGACATGGGGTAGAGCTGGTATGACCAAACACTCTAAGAAAACCGACTTATTTTGTACCATAATTGGCCCTACCACGCCCAGGTCTTCTATTCCTGCCCCGTCTGCTAAAGCTACTGGACTAATCCTACTCTTCAACAAAACTTACCCTAAAGTTGTTGTTGTTGTTGTTGTTGTTGTTGTTGTTGTTGTTGTTGTTGTTGTTGTTGTTGTTGTTGTTGTTGTTGTTGTTGTTGTTGTTGTTGTTGTTGTTGTTGTTGTTGTTGTTGTTGTTGTTGTTGTTGTTGTTGTTGTTGTTGTTGTTGTTGTTGTTGTTGTTGTTGTTGTTGTTGTTGTTGTTGTTGTTGTTGTCTGCTCTTAAGATCATGACATGGGGTAGAGCTGGTATGACCAAACACTCTAAGAAAACCGACTTATTTTGTACCATAATTGGCCCTACCACGCCCAGGTCTTCTATTCCTGCCCCGTCTGCTAAAGCTACTGGACTAATCCTACTCTTCAACAAAACTTACCCTAAAGTTGTTGTTGTTGTTGTTGTTGTTGTTGTTGTTGTTGTTGTTGTTGTTGCTGTTGTTGTTGCTGTTGTTGTTGTTGTTGTAGTTGTTGTTGTTGTTGTTGTTGTTGTTGTTGTTGTTGTTGTTGTTGTTGTTGTTGTTGTTGTTGTTGTTGTTGTTGTTGTTGTTGTTGTTGTTGTTGTTGTTGTTGTTGTTGTTGTTGTTGTTGTTGTTGTTGTTGTTGTTGTTGTTGTTGTTGTTGTTGTTGTTGTTGTTGTTGTTGTTGTTGTTGTTGTTGTTGTTGTTGTTGTTGTTGTTGTTGTTGTTGTTGTTGTTGTTGTTGTTGTTGTTGCTGTTGTTGTTGCTGTTGTTGTTGTTGTTGTTGTTGCTGTTGTTGTTGTTGTTGTAGTTGTTGTTGTTGTTGTTGTTGTTGTTGTTGTTGTTGTTGTTGTTGTTGTTGTTGTTGTTGTTGTTGTTGTTGTTGTTGTTGTTGTTGTTGTTGTTGTTGTTGTTGTTGTTGTTGTTGTTGTTGTTGTTGTTGTTGTTGTTGTTGTTGTTGTTGTTGTTGTTGTTGTTGTTGTTGTTGTTGTTGTTGTTGTTGTTGTTGTTCTTGTTCTTGTTGTTCTTGTTGTTGTTGTTGTTGTTGTTGTTGTTGTCTGCTCTTAAGATCATGACATGGGGTAGAGCTGGTATGACCAAACACTCTAAGAAAACCGACTTATTTTGTACCATAATTGGCCCTACCACGCCCAGGTCTTCTATTCCTGCCCCGTCTGCTAAAGCTACTGGACTAATCCTACTCTTCAACAAAACTTACCCTAAAGTTGTTGTTGTTGTTGTTGTTGTTGTTGTTGTTGCTGTTGTTGTTGTTGTTGTTGTTGTTGTTGTTGTTGTTGTTGTTGTTGTTGTTGTTGTTGTTGTTGTTGTTGTTGTTGTTGTTGTTGTTGTTGTTGTTGTTGTTGTTGTTGTTGTTGTTGTTGTTGTTGTTGTTGTTGTTGTTGTTGTTGTTGTTGTTGTTGTTGTTGTTGTTGTTGTTGTTGTTGTTGTTGTTGTTGTTGTTGTTGTTGTTGTTGTTGTTGTTGTTGTTGTTGTTGTTGTTGTTGTTGTTGTTGTTGTTGTTGTTGTTGTTGTTGTTGTTGTTGTTGTTGTTGTTGTTGTTGTTGTTGTTGTTGTTGTTGTTGTTGTTGTTGTTGTTGTTGTTGTTGTTGTTGTTGTTGTTGTTGTTGTTGTTGTTGTTGTTGTTGTTGTTGTTGTTGTTGTTGTTGTTGTTGTTGTTGTTGTTGTTGTTGTTGTTGTTGTTGTTGTTGTTGTTGTTGTTGTTGTTGTTGTTGTTGTTGTTGTTGTTGTTGTTGTTGTTGTTGTTGTTGTTGTTGTTGTTGTTGTTGTTGTTGTTGTTGTTGTTGTTGTTGTTGTTGTTGTTGTTGTTGTTGTTGTTGTTGTTGTTGTTGTTGTTGTTGTTGTTGTTGTTGTTGTTGTTGTTGTTGTTGTTGTTGTTGTTGTTGTTGTTGTTGTTGTTGTTGTTGTTGTTGTTGTTGTTGTTGTTGTTGTTGTTGTTGTTGTTGTTGTTGTTGTTGTTGTTGTTGTTGTTGTTGTTGTTGTTGTTGTTGTTGTTGTTGTTGTTGTTGTTGTTGTTGTTGTTGTTGTTGTTGTTGTTGTTGTTGTTGTTGTTGTTGTTGTTGTTGTTGTTGTTGTTGTTGTTGTTGTTGTTGTTGTTGTTGTTGTTGTTGTTGTTGTTGTTGTTGTTGTTGTTGTTGTTGTTGTTGTTGTTGTTGTTGTTGTTGTTGTTGTTGTTGT
This sequence comes from Ferdinandea cuprea, assembly GCA_963576555.1. NCBI lineage: Eukaryota > Metazoa > Arthropoda > Insecta > Diptera > Syrphidae > Ferdinandea > Ferdinandea cuprea. The sequence continues at coordinate 11,809,732 of OY754962.1, forward strand.
TGTTGTTGTTGTTGTTGTTGTTGTTGTTGTTGTTGTTGTTGTTGTTGTTGTTGTTGTCTGCTCTTAAGATCATGACATGGGGTAGAGCTGGTATGACCAAACACTCTAAGAAAACCGACTTATTTTGTACCATAATTGGCCCTACCACGCCCAGGTCTTCTATTCCTGCCCCGTCTGCTAAAGCTACTGGACTAATCCTACTCTTCAACAAAACTTACCCTAAAGTTGTTGTTGTTGTTGTTGTTGTTGTTGTTGTTGTTGTTGTTGTTGTTGTTGTTGTTGTTGTTGTTGTTGTTGTTGTTGTTGTTGTTGTTGTTGTTGTTGTTGTTGTTGTTGTTGTTGTTGTTGTTGTTGTTGTTGTTGTTGTTGTTGTTGTTGTTGTTGTTGTTGTTGTTGTTGTTGTTGTTGTTGTTGTTGTTGTTGTTGTTGTTGTTGTTGTTGTTGTTGTTGTTGTTGTTGTTGTTGTTGTTGTTGTTGTTGTTGTTGTTGTTGTTGTTGTTGTTGTTGTTGTTGTTGTTGTTGTTGTTGTTGTTGTTGTTGTTGTTGTTGTTGTCTGCTCTTAAGATCATGACATGGGGTAGAGCTGGTATGACCAAACACTCTAAGAAAACCGACTTATTTTGTACCATAATTGGCCCTACCACGCCCAGGTCTTCTATTCCTGCCCCGTCTGCTAAAGCTACTGGACTAATCCTACTCTTCAACAAAACTTACCCTAAAGTTGTTGTTGTTGTTGTTGTTGTTGTTGTTGTTGTTGTTGTTGTTGTTGTTGTTGTTGTTGTTGTTGTTGTTGTTGTTGTTGTTGTTGTTGTTGTTGTTGTTGTTGTT
>OY754962.1:11815559-11818059 GCA_963576555.1 Ferdinandea cuprea
TGACCAAACACTCTAAGAAAACCGACTTATTTTGTACCATAATTGGCCCTACCACGCCCAGGTCTTCTATTCCTGCCCCGTCTGCTAAAGCTACTGGACTAATCCTACTCTTCAACAAAACTTACCCTAAAGTTGTTGTTGTTGTTGTTGTTGTTGTTGTTGTTGTTGTTGTTGTTGTTGTTGTTGTTGTTGTTGTTGTTGTTGTTGTTGTTGTTGTTGTTGTTGTTGTTGTTGTTGTTGTTGTTGTTGTTGTTGTTGTTGTTGTTGTTGTTGTTGTTGTTGTTGTTGTTGTTGTTGTTGTTGTTGTTGTTGTTGTTGTTGTTGTTGTTGTTGTTGTTGTTGTTGTTGTTGTTGTTGTTGTTGTTGTTGTTGTTGTTGTTGTTGTTGTTGTTGTTGTTGTTGTTGTTGTTGTTGTTGTTGTTGTTGTTGTTGTTGTTGTTGTTGTTGTTGTTGTTGTTGTTGTTGTTGTTGTTGTTGTTGTTGTTGTTGTTGTTGTTGTTGTTGTTGTTGTTGTCTGCTCTTAAGATCATGACATGGGGTAGAGCTGGTATGACCAAACACTCTAAGAAAACCGACTTATTTTGTACCATAATTGGCCCTACCACGCCCAGGTCTTCTATTCCTGCCCCGTCTGCTAAAGCTACTGGACTAATCCTACTCTTCAACAAAACTTACCCTAAAGTTGTTGTTGTTGTTGTTGTTGTTGTTGTTGTTGTTGTTGTTGTTGTTGTTGTTGTTGTTGTTGTTGTTGTTGTTGTTGTTGTTGTTGTTGTTGTTGTTGTTGTTGTTGTTGTTGTTGTTGTTGTTGTTGTTGTTGTTGTTGTTGTTGTTGTTGTTGTTGTTGTTGTTGTTGTTGTTGTTGTTGTTGTTGTTGTTGTTGTTGTTGTTGTTGTTGTTGTTGTTGTTGTTGTTGTTGTTGTTGTTGTTGTTGTTCTGCTCTTAAGATCATGACATGGGGTAGAGCTGGTATGACCAAACACTCTAAGAAAACCGACTTATTTTGTACCATAATTGGCCCTACCACGCCCAGGTCTTCTATTCCTGCCCCGTCTGCTAAAGCTACTGGACTAATCCTACTCTTCAACAAAACTTACCCTAAAGTTGTTGTTGTTGTTGTTGTTGTTGTTGTTGTTGTTGTTGTTGTTGTTGTTGTTGTTGTTGTTGTTGTTGTTGTTGTTGTTGTTGTTGTTGTTGTTGTTGTTGTTGTTGTTGTTGTTGTTGTTGTTGTTGTTGTTGTTGTTGTTGTTGTTGTTGTTGTTGTTGTTGTTGTTGTTGTTGTTGTTGTTGTTGTTGTTGTTGTTGTTGTTGTTGTTGTTGTTGTTGTTGTTGTTGTTGTTGTTGTTGTTGTTGTTGTTGTTGTTGTTGTTGTTGTTGTTGTTGTTGTTGTTGTTGTTGTTGTTGTTGTTGTTGTTGTTGTTGTTGTTGTTGTTGTTGTTGTTGTTGTTGTTGTTGTTGTTGTTGTTGTTGTTGTTGTTGTTGTTGTTGTTGTTGTTGTTGTTGTTGTTGTTGTTGTTGTTGTTGTTGTTGTTGTTGTTGTTGTTGTTGTTGTTGTTGTCTGCTCTTAAGATCATGACATGGGGTAGAGCTGGTATGACCAAACACTCTAAGAAAACCGACTTATTTTGTACCATAATTGGCCCTACCACGCCCAGGTCTTCTATTCCTGCCCCGTCTGCTAAAGCTACTGGACTAATCCTACTCTTCAACAAAACTTACCCTAAAGTTGTTGTTGTTGTTGTTGTTGTTGTTGTTGTTGTTGTTGTTGTTGTTGTTGTTGTTGTTGTTGTTGTTGTTGTTGTTGTTGTTGTTGTTGTTGTTGTTGTTGTTGTTGTTGTTGTTGTTGTTGTTGTTGTTGTTGTTGTTGTTGTTGTTGTTGTTGTTGTTGTTGTTGTTGTTGTTGTTGTTGTTGTTGTTGTTGTTGTTGTTGTTGTTGTTGTTGTTGTTGTTGTTGTTGTTGTTGTTGTTGTTGTTGTTGTTGTTGTTGTTGTTGTTGTTGTTGTTGTTGTTGTTGTTGTTGTTGTTGTTGTTGTTGTTGTTGTTGTTGTTGTTGTTGTTGTTGTTGTTGTTGTCTGCTCTTAAGATCATGACATGGGGTAGAGCTGGTATGACCAAACACTCTAAGAAAACCGACTTATTTTGTACCATAATTGGCCCTACCACGCCCAGGTCTTCTATTCCTGCCCCGTCTGCTAAAGCTACTGGACTAATCCTACTCTTCAACAAAACTTACCCTAAAGTTGTTGTTGTTGTTGTTGTTGTTGTTGTTGTTGTTGTTGTTGTTGTTGTTGTTGTTGTTGTTGTTGTTGTTGTTGTTGTTGTTGTTGTTGTTGTTGTTGTTGTTGTTGTTGTTGTTGTTGTTGTTGTTGTTGTTGTTGTTGTTGTTGTTGTTGTTGTTGTTGTTGTTGTTGTTGTTGTTGTTGTTGTTGTTGTTGTTGTTGTTGTTGTTGTTGTTGTTGTTGTTGTTGTTGTTGTTGTTGTTGTTGTTGTTGTTGTTGTTGTT
>OY754962.1:11825559-11828059 GCA_963576555.1 Ferdinandea cuprea
TCTTAAGATCATGACATGGGGTAGAGCTGGTATGACCAAACACTCTAAGAAAACCGACTTATTTTGTACCATAATTGGCCCTACCACGCCCAGGTCTTCTATTCCTGCCCCGTCTGCTAAAGCTACTGGACTAATCCTACTCTTCAACAAAACTTACCCTAAAGTTGTTGTTGTTGTTGTTGTTGTTGTTGTTGTTGTTGTTGTTGTTGTTGTTGTTGTTGTTGTTGTTGTTGTTGTTGTTGTTGTTGTTGTTGTTGTTGTTGTTGTTGTTGTTGTTGTTGTTGTTGTTGTTGTTGTTGTTGTTGTTGTTGTTGTTGTTGTTGTTGTTGTTGTTGTTGTTGTTGTTGTTGTTGTTGTTGTTGTTGTTGTTGTTGTTGTTGTTGTTGTTGTTGTTGTTGTTGTTGTCTGCTCTTAAGATCATGACATGGGGTAGAGCTGGTATGACCAAACACTCTAAGAAAACCGACTTATTTTGTACCATAATTGGCCCTACCACGCCCAGGTCTTCTATTCCTGCCCCGTCTGCTAAAGCTACTGGACTAATCCTACTCTTCAACAAAACTTACCCTAAAGTTGTTGTTGTTGTTGTTGTTGTTGTTGTTGTTGTTGTTGTTGTTGTTGTTGTTGTTGTTGTTGTTGTTGTTGTTGTTGTTGTTGTTGTTGTTGTTGTTGTTGTTGTTGTTGTTGTTGTTGTTGTTGTTGTTGTTGTTGTTGTTGTTGTTGTTGTTGTTGTTGTTGTTGTTGTTGTTGTTGTTGTTGTTGTTGTTGTTGTTGTTGTTGTTGTTGTTGTTGTTGTTGTTGTTGTTGTTGTTGTTGTTGTTGTTGTTGTTGTTGTTGTTGTTGTTGTTGTTGTTGTTGTTGTTGTTGTTGTTGTTGTTGTTGTTGTTGTTGTTGTTGTTGTTGTTGTTGTTGTTGTTGTTGTTGTTGTTGTTGTTGTTGTTGTTGTTGTTGTTGTTGTTGTTGTTGTTGTTGTTGTTGTTGTTGTTGTTGTTGTTGTTGTTGTTGTTGTTGTTGTTGTTGTTGTTGTTGTCTGCTCTTAAGATCATGACATGGGGTAGAGCTGGTATGACCAAACACTCTAAGAAAACCGACTTATTTTGTACCATAATTGGCCCTACCACGCCCAGGTCTTCTATTCCTGCCCCGTCTGCTAAAGCTACTGGACTAATCCTACTCTTCAACAAAACTTACCCTAAAGTTGTTGTTGTTGTTGTTGTTGTTGTTGTTGTTGTTGTTGTTGTTGTTGTTGTTGTTGTTGTTGTTGTTGTTGTTGTTGTTGTTGTTGTTGTTGTTGTTGTTGTTGTTGTTGTTGTTGTTGTTGTTGTTGTTGTTGTTGTTGTTGTTGTTGTTGTTGTTGTTGTTGTTGTTGTTGTTGTTGTTGTTGTTGTTGTTGTTGTTGTTGTTGTTGTTGTTGTTGTTGTTGTTGTTGTTGTTGTTGTTGTTGTTGTTGTTGTTGTTGTTGTTGTTGTTGTTGTTGTTGTTGTTGTTGTTGTTGTTGTTGTTGTTGTTGTTGTTGTTGTTGTTGTTGTTGTTGTTGTTGTCTGCTCTTAAGATCATGACATGGGGTAGAGCTGGTATGACCAAACACTCTAAGAAAACCGACTTATTTTGTACCATAATTGGCCCTACCACGCCCAGGTCTTCTATTCCTGCCCCGTCTGCTAAAGCTACTGGACTAATCCTACTCTTCAACAAAACTTACCCTAAAGTTGTTGTTGTTGTTGTTGTTGTTGTTGTTGTTGTTGTTGTTGTTGTTGTTGTTGTTGTTGTTGTTGTTGTTGTTGTTGTTGTTGTTGTTGTTGTTGTTGTTGTTGTTGTTGTTGTTGTTGTTGTTGTTGTTGTTGTTGTTGTTGTTGTTGTTGTTGTTGTTGTTGTTGTTGTTGTTGTTGTTGTTGTTGTTGTTGTTGTTGTTGTTGTTGTTGTTGTTGTTGTTGTTGTTGTTGTTGTTGTTGTTGTTGTTGTTGTTGTTGTTGTTGTTGTTGTTGTTGTTGTTGTTGTTGTTGTTGTTGTTGTTGTTGTTGTTGTTGTTGTTGTTGTTGTTGTTGTTGTTGTTGTTGTTGTTGTTGTCTGCTCTTAAGATCATGACATGGGGTAGAGCTGGTATGACCAAACACTCTAAGAAAACCGACTTATTTTGTACCATAATTGGCCCTACCACGCCCAGGTCTTCTATTCCTGCCCCGTCTGCTAAAGCTACTGGACTAATCCTACTCTTCAACAAAACTTACCCTAAAGTTGTTGTTGTTGTTGTTGTTGTTGTTGTTGTTGTTGTTGTTGTTGTTGTTGTTGTTGTTGTTGTTGTTGTTGTTGTTGTTGTTGTTGTTGTTGTTGTTGTTGTTGTTGTTGTTGTTGTTGTTGTTGTTGTTGTTGTTGTTGTTGTTGTTGTTGTTGTTGTTGTTGTTGTCTGCTCTTAAGATCATGACATGGGGTAGAGCTGGTATGACCAAACACTCTAAGAAAACCGACTTATTTTGTACCATAATTGAAAGCCCTACCACGC
>OY754962.1:11833059-11835559 GCA_963576555.1 Ferdinandea cuprea
TTGTTGTTGTTGTTGTTGTTGTTGTTGTTGTTGTTGTTGTTGTTGTTGTTGTTGTTGTTGTTGTTGTTGTTGTTGTTGTTGTTGTTGTTGTTGTTGTTGTTGTTGTTGTTGTTGTTGTTGTTGTTGTTGTTGTCTGCTCTTAAGATCATGACATGGGGTAGAGCTGGTATGACCAAACACTCTAAGAAAACCGACTTATTTTGTACCATAATTGGCCCTACCACGCCCAGGTCTTCTATTCCTGCCCCGTCTGCTAAAGCTACTGGACTAATCCTACTCTTCAACAAAACTTACCCTAAAGTTGTTGTTGTTGTTGTTGTTGTTGTTGTTGTTGTTGTTGTTGTTGTTGTTGTTGTTGTTGTTGTTGTTGTTGTTGTTGTTGTTGTTGTTGTTGTTGTTGTTGTTGTTGTTGTTGTTGTTGTTGTTGTTGTTGTTGTTGTTGTTGTTGTTGTTGTTGTTGTTGTTGTTGTTGTTGTTGTTGTTGTTGTTGTTGTTGTTGTTGTTGTTGTTGTTGTTGTTGTTGTTGTTGTTGTTGTTGTTGTTGTTGTTGTTGTTGTTGTTGTTGTTGTTGTTGTTGTTGTCTGCTCTTAAGATCATGACATGGGGTAGAGCTGGTATGACCAAACACTCTAAGAAAACCGACTTATTTTGTACCATAATTGGCCCTACCACGCCCAGGTCTTCTATTCCTGCCCCGTCTGCTAAAGCTACTGGACTAATCCTACTCTTCAACAAAACTTACCCTAAAGTTGTTGTTGTTGTTGTTGTTGTTGTTGTTGTTGTTGTTGTTGTTGTTGTTGTTGTTGTTGTTGTTGTTGTTGTTGTTGTTGTTGTTGTTGTTGTTGTTGTTGTTGTTGTTGTTGTTGTTGTTGTTGTTGTTGTTGTTGTTGTTGTTGTTGTTGTTGTTGTTGTTGTTGTTGTTGTTGTTGTTGTTGTTGTTGTTGTTGTTGTTGTTGTTGTTGTTGTTGTTGTTGTTGTTGTTGTTGTTGTTGTTGTCTGCTCTTAAGATCATGACATGGGGTAGAGCTGGTATGACCAAACACTCTAAGAAAACCGACTTATTTTGTACCATAATTGGCCCTACCACGCCCAGGTCTTCTATTCCTGCCCCGTCTGCTAAAGCTACTGGACTAATCCTACTCTTCAACAAAACTTACCCTAAAGTTGTTGTTGTTGTTGTTGTTGTTGTTGTTGTTGTTGTTGTTGCTGTTGTTGTTGCTGTTGTTGTTGTTGTTGTTGTTGTTGTTGTTGTTGTTGTTGTTGTTGTTGTTGTTGTTGTTGTTGTTGTTGTTGTTGTTGTTGTTGTTGTTGTTGTTGTTGTTGTTGTTGTTGTTGTTGTTGTTGTTGTTGTTGTTGTTGTTGTTGTTGTTGTTGTTGTTGTTGTTGTTGTTGTTGTTGTTGTTGTTGTTGTTGTTGTTGTTGTTGTTGTTGTTGTTGTTGTTGTTGTTGTTGTTGTTGTTGTTGTTGTTGTTGTTGTTGTTGTTGTTGTTGTTGTTGTTGTTGTTGTTGTTGTTGTTGTTGTTGTTGTTGTTGTTGTTGTTGTTGTTGTTGTTGTTGTTGTTGTTGTTGTTGTTGTTGTTGTTGTTGTTGTTGTTGTTGTTGTTGTTGTTGTTGTCTGCTCTTAAGATCATGACATGGGGTAGAGCTGGTATGACCAAACACTCTAAGAAAACCGACTTATTTTGTACCATAATTGGCCCTACCACGCCCAGGTCTTCTATTCCTGCCCCGTCTGCTAAAGCTACTGGACTAATCCTACTCTTCAACAAAACTTACCCTAAAGTTGTTGTTGTTGTTGTTGTTGTTGTTGTTGTTGTTGTTGTTGTTGTTGTTGTTGTTGTTGTTGTTGTTGTTGTTGTTGTTGTTGTTGTTGTTGTTGTTGTTGTTGTTGTTGTTGTTGTTGTTGTTGTTGTTGTTGTTGTTGTTGTTGTTGTTGTTGTTGTTGTTGTTGTTGTTGTTGTTGTTGTTGTTGTTGTTGTTGTTGTTGTTGTTGTTGTTGTTGTTGTTGTTGTTGTTGTTGTTGTTGTTGTTGTTGTTGTTGTTGTTGTTGTTGTTGTTGTTGTTGTTGTTGTTGTTGTTGTTGTTGTTGTTGTTGTTGTTGTTGTTGTTGTTGTTGTTGTTGTTGTTGTTGTTGTTGTTGTTGTTGTTGTTGTTGTTGTTGTTGTTGTTGTTGTTGTTGTTGTTGTTGTTGTTGTCTGCTCTTAAGATCATGACATGGGGTAGAGCTGGTATGACCAAACACTCTAAGAAAACCGACTTATTTTGTACCATAATTGGCCCTACCACGCCCAGGTCTTCTATTCCTGCCCCGTCTGCTAAAGCTACTGGACTAATCCTACTCTTCAACAAAACTTACCCTAAAGTTGTTGTTGTTGTTGTTGTTGTTGTTGTTGTTGTTGTTGTTGTTGTTGTTGTTGTTGTTGTTGTTGTTGTTGTTGTTGTTGTTGTTGTTGTTGTTGTTGTTGTTGTTGTTGTTGTTGTTGTTGTTGTTGTTGTTGTT
>OY754962.1:11845559-11850559 GCA_963576555.1 Ferdinandea cuprea
CCCTAAAGTTGTTGTTGTTGTTGTTGTTGTTGTTGTTGTTGTTGTTGTTGTTGTTGTTGTTGTTGTTGTTGTTGTTGTTGTTGTTGTTGTTGTTGTTGTTGTTGTTGTTGTTGTTGTTGTTGTTGTTGTTGTTGTTGTTGTTGTTGTTGTTGTTGTTGTTGTTGTTGTTGTTGTTGTTGTTGTTGTTGTTGTTGTTGTTGTTGTTGTTGTTGTCTGCTCTTAAGATCATGACATGGGGTAGAGCTGGTATGACCAAACACTCTAAGAAAACCGACTTATTTTGTACCATAATTGGCCCTACCACGCCCAGGTCTTCTATTCCTGCCCCGTCTGCTAAAGCTACTGGACTAATCCTACTCTTCAACAAAACTTACCCTAAAGTTGTTGTTGTTGTTGTTGTTGTTGTTGTTGTTGTTGTTGTTGTTGTTGTTGTTGTTGTTGTTGTTGTTGTTGTTGTTGTTGTTGTTGTTGTTGTTGTTGTTGTTGTTGTTGTTGTTGTTGTTGTTGTTGTTGTTGTTGTTGTTGTTGTTGTTGTTGTTGTTGTTGTTGTTGTTGTTGTTGTTGTTGTTGTTGTTGTTGTTGTTGTTGTTGTCTGCTCTTAAGATCATGACATGGGGTAGAGCTGGTATGACCAAACACTCTAAGAAAACCGACTTATTTTGTACCATAATTGGCCCTACCACGCCCAGGTCTTCTATTCCTGCCCCGTCTGCTAAAGCTACTGGACTAATCCTACTCTTCAACAAAACTTACCCTAAAGTTGTTGTTGTTGTTGTTGTTGTTGTTGTTGTTGTTGTTGTTGTTGTTGTTGTTGTTGTTGTTGTTGTTGTTGTTGTTGTTGTTGTTGTTGTTGTTGTTGTTGTTGTTGTTGTTGTTGTTGTTGTTGTTGTTGTTGTTGTTGTTGTTGTTGTTGTTGTTGTTGTTGTTGTTGTTGTTGTTGTTGTTGTTGTTGTTGTTGTTGTTGTTGTTGTTGTTGTTGTTGTTGTTGTTGTTGTTGTTGTTGTTGTTGTTGTTGTTGTTGTTGTTGTTGTCTGCTCTTAAGATCATGACATGGGGTAGAGCTGGTATGACCAAACACTCTAAGAAAACCGACTTATTTTGTACCATAATTGGCCCTACCACGCCCAGGTCTTCTATTCCTGCCCCGTCTGCTAAAGCTACTGGACTAATCCTACTCTTCAACAAAACTTACCCTAAAGTTGTTGTTGTTGTTGTTGTTGTTGTTGTTGTTGTTGTTGTTGTTGCTGTTGTTGTTGCTGTTGTTGTTGTTGTTGTTGTTGTTGTTGTTGTTGTTGTTGTTGTTGTTGTTGTTGTTGTTGTTGTTGTTGTTGTTGTTGTTGTTGTTGTTGTTGTTGTTGTTGTTGTTGTTGTTGTTGTTGTTGTTGTTGTTGTTGTTGTTGTTGTTGTTGTTGTTGTTGTTGTTGTTGTTGTTGTTGTTGTTGTTGTTGTTGTTGTTGTTGTTGTTGTTGTTGTTGTTGTTGTTGTTGTTGTTGTTGTTGTTGTTGTTGTTGTTGTTGTTGTTGTTGTTGTTGTTGTTGTTGTTGTTGTTGTTGTTGTTGTTGTTGTTGTTGTTGTTGTTGTTGTTGTTGTTGTTGTTGTTGTTGTTGTTGTTGTTGTTGTTGTTGTTGTTGTTGTTGTTGTTGTTGTTGTTGTTGTTGTTGTTGTTGTTGTTGTTGTTGTTGTTGTTGTTGTTGTTGTTGTTGTTGTTGTTGTTGTTGTTGTTGTTGTTGTTGTTGTTGTCTGCTCTTAAGATCATGACATGGGGTAGAGCTGGTATGACCAAACACTCTAAGAAAACCGACTTATTTTGTACCATAATTGGCCCTACCACGCCCAGGTCTTCTATTCCTGCCCCGTCTGCTAAAGCTACTGGACTAATCCTACTCTTCAACAAAACTTACCCTAAAGTTGTTGTTGTTGTTGTTGTTGTTGTTGTTGTTGTTGTTGTTGTTGTTGTTGTTGTTGTTGTTGTTGTTGTTGTTGTTGTTGTTGTTGTTGTTGTTGTTGTTGTTGTTGTTGTTGTTGTTGTTGTTGTTGTTGTTGTTGTTGTTGTTGTTGTTGTTGTTGTTGTTGTTGTTGTTGTTGTTGTTGTTGTTGTTGTTGTTGTTGTTGTTGTTGTTGTTGTTGTTGTTGTTGTTGTTGTTGTTGTTGTTGTTGTTGTTGTTGTTGTTGTTGTTGTTGTTGTTGTTGTTGTTGTTGTTGTTGTTGTTGTTGTTGTTGTTGTTGTCTGCTCTTAAGATCATGACATGGGGTAGAGCTGGTATGACCAAACACTCTAAGAAAACCGACTTATTTTGTACCATAATTGGCCCTACCACGCCCAGGTCTTCTATTCCTGCCCCGTCTGCTAAAGCTACTGGACTAATCCTACTCTTCAACAAAACTTACCCTAAAGTTGTTGTTGTTGTTGTTGTTGTTGTTGTTGTTGTTGTTGTTGTTGTTGTTGTTGTTGTTGTTGTTGTTGTTGTTGTTGTTGTTGTTGTTGTTGTTGTTGTTGTTGTTGTTGTTGTTGTTGTTGTTGTTGTTGTTGTTGTTGTTGTTGTTGTTGTTGTTGTTGTTGTTGTTGTTGTTGTTGTTGTTGTTGTTGTTGTTGTTGTTGTTGTTGTTGTTGTTGTTGTTGTTGTTGTTGTTGTTGTTGTTGTTGTTGTTGTTGTTGTTGTTGTTGTTGTTGTTGTTGTTGTTGTTGTTGTTGTTGTTGTTGTTGTTGTTGTTGTTGTTGTTGTTGTTGTTGTTGTTGTTGTTGTTGTTGTTGTTGTTGTTGTTGTTGTTGTTGTTGTTGTTGTTGTTGTTGTCTGCTCTTAAGATCATGACATGGGGTAGAGCTGGTATGACCAAACACTCTAAGAAAACCGACTTATTTTGTACCATAATTGGCCCTACCACGCCCAGGTCTTCTATTCCTGCCCCGTCTGCTAAAGCTACTGGACTAATCCTACTCTTCAACAAAACTTACCCTAAAGTTGTTGTTGTTGTTGTTGTTGTTGTTGTTGTTGTTGTTGTTGTTGTTGTTGTTGTTGTTGTTGTTGTTGTTGTTGTTGTTGTTGTTGTTGTTGTTGTTGTTGTTGTTGTTGTTGTTGTTGTTGTTGTTGTTGTTGTTGTTGTTGTTGTTGTTGTTGTTGTTGTTGTTGTTGTTGTTGTTGTTGTTGTTGTTGTTGTTGTTGTCTGCTCTTAAGATCATGACATGGGGTAGAGCTGGTATGACCAAACACTCTAAGAAAACCGACTTATTTTGTACCATAATTGGCCCTACCACGCCCAGGTCTTCTATTCCTGCCCCGTCTGCTAAAGCTACTGGACTAATCCTACTCTTCAACAAAACTTACCCTAAAGTTGTTGTTGTTGTTGTTGTTGTTGTTGTTGTTGTTGCTGTTGTTGTTGTTGTTGTTGTTGTTGTTGTTGTTGTTGTTGTTGTTGTTGTTGTTGTTGTTGTTGTTGTTGTTGTTGTTGTTGTTGTTGTTGTTGTTGTTGTTGTTGTTGTTGTTGTTGTTGTTGTTGTTGTTGTTGTTGTTGTTGTTGTTGTTGTTGTTGTTGTTGTTGTTGTTGTTGTTGTTGTTGTTGTTGTTGTTGTTGTTGTTGTTGTTGTTGTTGTTGTTGTTGTTGTTGTTGTTGTTGTTGTTGTTGTTGTTGTTGTTGTTGTTGTTGTTGTTGTTGTTGTTGTTGTTGTTGTTGTTGTTGTTGTTGTTGTTGTTGTTGTTGTTGTTGTTGTTGTTGTTGTTGTTGTTGTTGTTGTTGTTGTTGTTGTTGTTGTTGTTGTTGTTGTTGTTGTTGTTGTTGTTGTTCTTGTTGTTGTTGTTGTTGTTGTTGTTGTTGTTGTCTGCTCTTAAGATCATGACATGGGGTAGAGCTGGTATGACCAAACACTCTAAGAAAACCGACTTATTTTGTACCATAATTGGCCCTACCACGCCCAGGTCTTCTATTCCTGCCCCGTCTGCTAAAGCTACTGGACTAATCCTACTCTTCAACAAAACTTACCCTAAAGTTGTTGTTGTTGTTGTTGTTGTTGTTGTTGTTGTTGTTGTTGTTGTTGTTGTTGTTGTTGTTGTTGTTGTTGTTGTTGTTGTTGTTGTTGTTGTTGTTGTTGTTGTTGTTGTTGTTGTTGTTGTTGTTGTTGTTGTTGTTGTTGTTGTTGTTGTTGTTGTTGTTGTTGTTGTTGTTGTTGTTGTTGTTGTTGTTGTTGTTGTTGTTGTTGTTGTTGTTGTTGTTGTTGTTGTTGTTGTTGTTGTTGTTGTTGTTGTTGTTGTTGTTGTTGTTGTTGTTGTTGTTGTTGTTGTTGTTGTTGTTGTTGTTGTTGTTGTTGTTGTCTGCTCTTAAGATCATGACATGGGGTAGAGCTGGTATGACCAAACACTCTAAGAAAACCGACTTATTTTGTACCATAATTGGCCCTACCACGCCCAGGTCTTCTATTCCTGCCCCGTCTGCTAAAGCTACTGGACTAATCCTACTCTTCAACAAAACTTACCCTAAAGTTGTTGTTGTTGTTGTTGTTGTTGTTGTTGTTGTTGTTGTTGTTGTTGTTGTTGTTGTTGTTGTTGTTGTTGTTGTTGTTGTTGTTGTTGTTGTTGTTGTTGTTGTTGTTGTTGTTGTTGTTGTTGTTGTTGTTGTTGTTGTTGTTGTTGTTGTTGTTGTTGTTGTTGTTGTTGTTGTTGTTGTTGTTGTTGTTGTTGTTGTTGTTGTTGTTGTTGTTGTTGTTGTTGTTGTTGTTGTTGTTGTTGTTGTTGTTGTTGTTGTTGTTGTTGTTGTTGTTGTTGTTGTTGTTGTTGTTGTTGTTGTTGTTGTTGTTGTTGTTGTTGTTGTTGTTGTTGTTGTTGTTGTTGTTGTTGTTGTTGTTGTTGTTGTTGTTGTTGTTGTTGTTGTTGTTGTTGTTGTTGTTGTTGTTGTTGTTGTTGTTGTTGTTGTTGTTGTTGTTGTTGTCTGCTCTTAAGATCATGACATGGGGTAGAGCTGGTATGACCAAACACTCTAAGAAAACCGACTTATTTTGTACCATAATTGGC
>OY754962.1:11855559-11858059 GCA_963576555.1 Ferdinandea cuprea
TGTTGTTGTTGTTGTTGTTGTTGTTGTTGTTGTTGTTGTTGTTGTTGTTGTTGTTGTTGTTGTTGTTGTTGTTGTTGTTGTTGTTGTTGTTGTTGTTGTTGTTGTTGTTGTTGTTGTTGTTGTTGTTGTTGTTGTTGTTGTTGTTGTTGTTGTTGTTGTTGTCTGCTCTTAAGATCATGACATGGGGTAGAGCTGGTATGACCAAACACTCTAAGAAAACCGACTTATTTTGTACCATAATTGGCCCTACCACGCCCAGGTCTTCTATTCCTGCCCCGTCTGCTAAAGCTACTGGACTAATCCTACTCTTCAACAAAACTTACCCTAAAGTTGTTGTTGTTGTTGTTGTTGTTGTTGTTGTTGTTGTTGTTGTTGTTGTTGTTGTTGTTGTTGTTGTTGTTGTTGTTGTTGTTGTTGTTGTTGTTGTTGTTGTCTGCTCTTAAGATCATGACATGGGGTAGAGCTGGTATGACCAAACACTCTAAGAAAACCGACTTATTTTGTACCATAATTGGCCCTACCACGCCCAGGTCTTCTATTCCTGCCCCGTCTGCTAAAGCTACTGGACTAATCCTACTCTTCAACAAAACTTACCCTAAAGTTGTTGTTGTTGTTGTTGTTGTTGTTGTTGTTGTTGTTGTTGTTGTTGTTGTTGTTGTTGTTGTTGTTGTTGTTGTTGTTGTTGTTGTTGTTGTTGTTGTTGTTGTTGTTGTTGTTGTTGTTGTTGTTGTTGTTGTTGTTGTTGTTGTTGTTGTTGTTGTTGTTGTTGTTGTTGTTGTTGTTGTTGTTGTTGTTGTTGTTGTTGTTGTTGTTGTTGTTGTTGTTGTTGTTGTTGTTGTTGTTGTTGTTGTTGTTGTCTGCTCTTAAGATCATGACATGGGGTAGAGCTGGTATGACCAAACACTCTAAGAAAACCGACTTATTTTGTACCATAATTGGCCCTACCACGCCCAGGTCTTCTATTCCTGCCCCGTCTGCTAAAGCTACTGGACTAATCCTACTCTTCAACAAAACTTACCCTAAAGTTGTTGTTGTTGTTGTTGTTGTTGTTGTTGTTGTTGTTGTTGTTGTTGTTGTTGTTGTTGTTGTTGTTGTTGTTGTTGTTGTTGTTGTTGTTGTTGTTGTTGTTGTTGTTGTTGTTGTTGTTGTTGTTGTTGTTGTTGTTGTTGTTGTTGTTGTTGTTGTTGTTGTTGTTGTTGTTGTTGTTGTTGTTGTTGTTGTTGTTGTTGTTGTTGTTGTTGTTGTTGTTGTTGTTGTTGTTGTTGTTGTTGTTGTTGTTGTTGTTGTTGTTGTTGTTGTTGTTGTTGTTGTTGTTGTTGTTGTCTGCTCTTAAGATCATGACATGGGGTAGAGCTGGTATGACCAAACACTCTAAGAAAACCGACTTATTTTGTACCATAATTGAAAGCCCTACCACGCCCAGGTCTTCTATTCCTGCCCCGTCTGCTAAAGCTACTGGACTAATCCTACTCTTCAACAAAACTTACCCTAAAGTTGTTGTTGTTGTTGTTGTTGTTGTTGTTGTTGTTGTTGTTGTTGTTGTTGTTGTTGTTGTTGTTGTTGTTGTTGTTGTTGTTGTTGTTGTTGTTGTTGTTGTTGTTGTTGTTGTTGTTGTTGTTGTTGTTGTTGTTGTTGTTGTTGTTGTTGTTGTTGTTGTTGTTGTTGTTGTTGTTGTTGTTGTTGTTGTTGTTGTTGTTGTTGTTGTTGTTGTTGTTGTTGTTGTTGTTGTTGTTGTTGTTGTTGTTGTTGTTGTTGTTGTTGTTGTTGTTGTTGTTGTTGTTGTTGTTGTTGTTGTTGTTGTTGTTGTTGTTGTTGTTGTTGTTGTTGTTGTTGTTGTTGTTGTTGTTGTTGTTGTTGTTGTTGTTGTTGTTGTTGTTGTTGTTGTTGTTGTTGTTGTTGTTGTTGTTGTTGTTGTTGTTGTTGTTGTTGTTGTTGTTGTTGTTGTTGTTGTTGTTGTTGTTGTTGTTGTTGTTGTTGTTGTTGTTGTCTGCTCTTAAGATCATGACATGGGGTAGAGCTGGTATGACCAAACACTCTAAGAAAACCGACTTATTTTGTACCATAATTGGCCCTACCACGCCCAGGTCTTCTATTCCTGCCCCGTCTGCTAAAGCTACTGGACTAATCCTACTCTTCAACAAAACTTACCCTAAAGTTGTTGTTGTTGTTGTTGTTGTTGTTGTTGTTGTTGTTGTTGTTGTTGTTGTTGTTGTTGTTGTTGTTGTTGTTGTTGTTGTTGTTGTTGTTGTTGTTGTTGTTGTTGTTGTTGTTGTTGTTGTTGTTGTTGTTGTTGTTGTTGTTGTTGTTGTTGTTGTTGTTGTTGTTGTTGTTGTTGTTGTTGTTGTTGTTGTTGTTGTTGTTGTTGTTGTTGTTGTTGTTGTTGTTGTTGTTGTTGTTGTTGTTGTTGTTGTTGTTGTTGTTGTTGTTGTTGTTGTTGTTGTTGTTGTTGTTGTTGTTGTTGTTGTTGTTGTTGTTGTTGTTGTTGTTGTTGTTGTTGTTG
>OY754962.1:11863059-11868059 GCA_963576555.1 Ferdinandea cuprea
TGTTGTTGTTGTTGTTGTTGTTGTTGTTGTTGTTGTTGTTGTTGTTGTTGTTGTTGTTGTTGTTGTTGTTGTTGTTGTTGTTGTTGTTGTTGTTGTTGTTGTTGTTGTTGTTGTTGTTGTTGTTGTTGTTGTTGTTGTTGTTGTTGTTGTTGTTGTTGTTGTTGTTGTTGTTGTTGTTGTTGTTGTTGTTGTTGTTGTTGTTGTTGTTGTTGTTGTTGTTGTTGTTGTTGTTGTTGTTGTTGTTGTTGTTGTTGTTGTTGTTGTTGTTGTTGTTGTTGTTGTTGTTGTTGTTGTTGTTGTTGTTGTCTGCTCTTAAGATCATGACATGGGGTAGAGCTGGTATGACCAAACACTCTAAGAAAACCGACTTATTTTGTACCATAATTGGCCCTACCACGCCCAGGTCTTCTATTCCTGCCCCGTCTGCTAAAGCTACTGGACTAATCCTACTCTTCAACAAAACTTACCCTAAAGTTGTTGTTGTTGTTGTTGTTGTTGTTGTTGTTGTTGTTGTTGTTGTTGTTGTTGTTGTTGTTGTTGTTGTTGTTGTTGTTGTTGTTGTTGTTGTTGTTGTTGTTGTTGTTGTTGTTGTTGTTGTTGTTGTTGTTGTTGTTGTTGTTGTTGTTGTTGTTGTTGTTGTTGTTGTTGTTGTTGTTGTTGTTGTTGTTGTTGTTGTTGTTGTTGTTGTTGTTGTTGTTGTTGTTGTTGTTGTTGTTGTTGTTGTTGTTGTTGTTGTTGTTGTTGTTGTTGTTGTTGTTGTTGTTGTTGTTGTTGTTGTTGTTGTTGTTGTTGTTGTTGTTGTTGTTGTTGTTGTTGTTGTTGTTGTTGTTGTTGTTGTTGTTGTTGTTGTTGTTGTCTGCTCTTAAGATCATGACATGGGGTAGAGCTGGTATGACCAAACACTCTAAGAAAACCGACTTATTTTGTACCATAATTGGCCCTACCACGCCCAGGTCTTCTATTCCTGCCCCGTCTGCTAAAGCTACTGGACTAATCCTACTCTTCAACAAAACTTACCCTAAAGTTGTTGTTGTTGTTGTTGTTGTTGTTGTTGTTGTTGTTGTTGTTGTTGTTGTTGTTGTTGTTGTTGTTGTTGTTGTTGTTGTTGTTGTTGTTGTTGTTGTTGTTGTTGTTGTTGTTGTTGTTGTTGTTGTTGTTGTTGTTGTTGTTGTTGTTGTTGTTGTTGTTGTTGTTGTTGTTGTTGTTGTTGTTGTCTGCTCTTAAGATCATGACATGGGGTAGAGCTGGTATGACCAAACACTCTAAGAAAACCGACTTATTTTGTACCATAATTGGCCCTACCACGCCCAGGTCTTCTATTCCTGCCCCGTCTGCTAAAGCTACTGGACTAATCCTACTCTTCAACAAAACTTACCCTAAAGTTGTTGTTGTTGTTGTTGTTGTTGTTGTTGTTGTTGTTGTTGTTGTTGTTGTTGTTGTTGTTGTTGTTGTTGTTGTTGTTGTTGTTGTTGTTGTTGTTGTTGTTGTTGTTGTTGTTGTTGTTGTTGTTGTTGTTGTTGTTGTTGTTGTTGTTGTTGTTGTTGTTGTTGTTGTTGTTGTTGTTGTTGTTGTTGTTGTTGTTGTTGTTGTTGTTGTTGTTGTTGTTGTTGTTGTTGTTGTTGTTGTTGTTGTTGTTGTTGTTGTTGTTGTTGTTGTTGTTGTTGTTGTTGTTGTCTGCTCTTAAGATCATGACATGGGGTAGAGCTGGTATGACCAAACACTCTAAGAAAACCGACTTATTTTGTACCATAATTGGCCCTACCACGCCCAGGTCTTCTATTCCTGCCCCGTCTGCTAAAGCTACTGGACTAATCCTACTCTTCAACAAAACTTACCCTAAAGTTGTTGTTGTTGTTGTTGTTGTTGTTGTTGTTGTTGTTGTTGTTGTTGTTGTTGTTGTTGTTGTTGTTGTTGTTGTTGTTGTTGTTGTTGTTGTTGTTGTTGTTGTTGTTGTTGTTGTTGTTGTTGTTGTTGTTGTTGTTGTTGTTGTTGTTGTTGTTGTTGTTGTTGTTGTTGTTGTTGTTGTCTGCTCTTAAGATCATGACATGGGGTAGAGCTGGTATGACCAAACACTCTAAGAAAACCGACTTATTTTGTACCATAATTGGCCCTACCACGCCCAGGTCTTCTATTCCTGCCCCGTCTGCTAAAGCTACTGGACTAATCCTACTCTTCAACAAAACTTACCCTAAAGTTGTTGTTGTTGTTGTTGTTGTTGTTGTTGTTGTTGTTGTTGTTGTTGTTGTTGTTGTTGTTGTTGTTGTTGTTGTTGTTGTTGTTGTTGTTGTTGTTGTTGTTGTTGTTGTTGTTGTTGTTGTTGTTGTTGTTGTTGTTGTTGTTGTTGTTGTTGTTGTTGTTGTTGTTGTTGTTGTTGTTGTTGTTGTTGTTGTTGTTGTTGTTGTTGTTGTTGTTGTTGTTGTTGTTGTTGTTGTTGTTGTTGTTGTTGTTGTTGTTGTTGTTGTTGTTGTTGTTGTTGTTGTTGTTGTTGTTGTTGTTGTTGTTGTTGTTGTTGTCTGCTCTTAAGATCATGACATGGGGTAGAGCTGGTATGACCAAACACTCTAAGAAAACCGACTTATTTTGTACCATAATTGGCCCTACCACGCCCAGGTCTTCTATTCCTGCCCCGTCTGCTAAAGCTACTGGACTAATCCTACTCTTCAACAAAACTTACCCTAAAGTTGTTGTTGTTGTTGTTGTTGTTGTTGTTGTTGTTGTTGTTGTTGTTGTTGTTGTTGTTGTTGTTGTTGTTGTTGTTGTTGTTGTTGTTGTTGTTGTTGTTGTTGTTGTTGTTGTTGTTGTTGTTGTTGTTGTTGTTGTTGTTGTTGTTGTTGTTGTTGTTGTTGTTGTTGTTGTTGTTGTTGTTGTTGTTGTTGTTGTTGTTGTTGTTGTTGTTGTTGTTGTTGTTGTTGTTGTTGTTGTTGTTGTTGTTGTTGTTGTTGTTGTTGTTGTTGTTGTTGTTGTTGTTGTTGTTGTTGTTGTTGTTGTTGTTGTTGTTGTTGTTGTTGTTGTTGTTGTTGTTGTTGTTGTTGTTGTTGTTGTTGTTGTTGTTGTTGTTGTTGTTGTTGTTGTTGTTGTTGTTGTTGTTGTTGTTGTTGTTGTTGTTGTTGTTGTTGTTGTTGTTGTTGTTGTTGTTGTTGTTGTTGTTGTTGTTGTTGTTGTTGTTGTTGTTGTTGTTGTTGTTGTTGTTGTTGTCTGCTCTTAAGATCATGACATGGGGTAGAGCTGGTATGACCAAACACTCTAAGAAAACCGACTTATTTTGTACCATAATTGGCCCTACCACGCCCAGGTCTTCTATTCCTGCCCCGTCTGCTAAAGCTACTGGACTAATCCTACTCTTCAACAAAACTTACCCTAAAGTTGTTGTTGTTGTTGTTGTTGTTGTTGTTGTTGTTGTTGTTGTTGTTGTTGTTGTTGTTGTTGTTGTTGTTGTTGTTGTTGTTGTTGTTGTTGTTGTTGTTGTTGTTGTTGTTGTTGTTGTTGTTGTTGTTGTTGTTGTTGTTGTTGTTGTTGTTGTTGTTGTTGTTGTTGTTGTTGTTGTTGTTGTTGTTGTTGTTGTTGTTGTTGTTGTTGTTGTTGTTGTTGTTGTTGTTGTTGTTGTTGTTGTTGTTGTTGTTGTTGTTGTTGTTGTTGTTGTTGTTGTTGTTGTTGTTGTTGTTGTTGTTGTTGTTGTTGTTGTTGTTGTTGTTGTTGTTGTTGTTGTTGTTGTTGTTGTTGTTGTTGTTGTTGTTGTTGTTGTTGTTGTTGTTGTTGTTGTTGTTGTTGTTGTTGTTGTTGTCTGCTCTTAAGATCATGACATGGGGTAGAGCTGGTATGACCAAACACTCTAAGAAAACCGACTTATTTTGTACCATAATTGGCCCTACCACGCCCAGGTCTTCTATTCCTGCCCCGTCTGCTAAAGCTACTGGACTAATCCTACTCTTCAACAAAACTTACCCTAAAGTTGTTGTTGTTGTTGTTGTTGTTGTTGTTGTTGTTGTTGTTGTTGTTGTTGTTGTTGTTGTTGTTGTTGTTGTTGTTGTTGTTGTTGTTGTTGTTGTTGTTGTTGTTGTTGTTGTTGTTGTTGTTGTTGTTGTTGTTGTTGTTGTTGTTGTTGTTGTTGTTGTTGTTGTTGTTGTTGTCTGCTCTTAAGATCATGACATGGGGTAGAGCTGGTATGACCAAACACTCTAAGAAAACCGACTTATTTTGTACCATAATTGGCCCTACCACGCCCAGGTCTTCTATTCCTGCCCCGTCTGCTAAAGCTACTGGACTAATCCTACTCTTCAACAAAACTTACCCTAAAGTTGTTGTTGTTGTTGTTGTTGTTGTTGTTGTTGTTGTTGTTGTTGTTGTTGTTGCTGTTGTTGTTGCTGTTGTTGTTGTTGTTGTTGTTGTTGTTGTTGTTGTTGTTGTTGTTGTTGTTGTTGTTGTTGTTGTTGTTGTTGTTGTTGTTGTTGTTGTTGTTGTTGTTGTTGTTGTTGTTGTTGTTGTTGTTGTTGTTGTTGTTGTTGTTGTTGTTGTTGTTGTTGTTGTTGTTGTTGTTGTTGTTGTTGTTGTTGTTGTTGTTGTTGTTGTTGTTGTTGTTGTTGTTGTTGTTGTTGTTGTTGTTGTTGTTGTTGTTGTTGTTGTTGTTGTTGTTGTTGTTGTTGTTGTTGTTGTTGTTGTTGTCTGCTCTTAAGATCATGACATGGGGTAGAGCTGGTATGACCAAACACTCTAAGAAAACCGACTTATTTTGTACCATAATTGGCCCTACCACGCCCAGGTCTTCTATTCCTGCCCCGTCTGCTAAAGCTACTGGACTAATCCTACTCTTCAACAAAACTTACCCTAAAGTTGTTGTTGTTGTTGTTGTTGTTGTTGTTGTTGTTGTTGTTGTTGTTGTTGTTGTTGTTGTTGTTGTTGTTGTTGTTGTTGTTGTTGTTGTTGTTGTTGTTGTTGTTGTTGTTGTTGTTGTTGTTGTTGTTGTTGTTGTTGTTGTTGTTGTTGTTGTTGTTGTTGTCTGCTCT